>VXBT01007268.1:78924-138075 GCA_013400235.1 Oriolus oriolus | reverse complement strand
GACGTCACCGCGCACGCGCTGCGTCACCCCGCCGCGACGCGCGAGGCGCGTGGCCCCGCCCCCGCGGCCCTCCTGACCCAGTTCCAGAGCGGCGCAGCAGGGGGCGCTGTGCGCAGGGGCTGTGAGGGCAGGGGCGGGGCTGCGGAGTGAGGACCGCGACACGGGCACGACACCAGGAGCAGCGTCCTCATCTGTCCCGCCTGTTACTGCACAGAGTCAGCGGGGTTGGAGAAGACTTCTGAGATCGTCCAGTCCAACGTATGACCGAACACTTCCATGTCAAACAGACCGCGGTAATGAGTGCCCTATCCAGTGTCCAGTCTTTCCTTAAACACCCCCAGGGACGGTGACTCCACCACTGTCCCTAGGCAGCCCGTTCCAATGTCTAACCACTCTTTCTGTGAAGAAGTTCTAACCTTATGTCCAACCTGTCTGTCCCGGGTGCAGCTTAAGGCTGTTCTCTCATCCTGTCACTTACTGCCTGAGAGAAGAGCCCGAGCCCCACCTGACTACACCCTCCTTTCAGGGAATTGTAGAGGGTGCTAAGTTCACCCCTGAGCTTCCTTTTCTCCAGGCTGAGCCCCCCAGCACCCTCAGCTGCTCCTCATCAGACCTGTACTCCAGATTCTTTCCCAGATCCATTGCCCCTTCTCTGGACTCACTTCAGCATCTCAGTGTCCTTCCAGAACTGAGGGGTCCAGAACTGGGCACAGAACTTGAGGTGTGGCCTCACCAGTGCCCAGTACACTGGAACAGTCACTGCCCTGGTCCTGGTGGCTGCCATATTACTGATACAGGTCAGAGGCCATTGGCATTCTTGGCCACCTGGGCACACCTGGCTCATGTTCGGCCTTCGCTGACCAGCACCTCCAGGTCCTTTTCACCAGACACTTCCCAGCCGCTCTGCCCCGGCCTGGAGTGCTGCAAGGTGTTACTGTGGCCATAGGGTAGGACTAGCACTTGGTCTTGTTGAACCTCACAGTGCTGGTCTTGGCCTGAAATTTCAAACCTGAAATGCCACTGTCTGTGCACACATGTCCCCCGAGCCCCCAGCTCCTACCTCCCCAAGTGTGTCACTGAGGTGCACAGGGCATCTGCACACCAACCTGCTGCCTGCCCTCAGGCACCAGTGAGTGTTCCTTTAGGGACATATTGCTAAGTAGTTATAAATAGCACTGGTACCCATCTGCTCTGGTTTTGTGCTTTTCTCAATGGCTGGGACCTGAAGCACCAGTTGCTGTGTGAGGCCCAGAGTGACTCACAAAGCGCACCAGCCCTAAGGCCCCAGCTGGGCACCTCTCTTAGCAGGCAAATAAAAAGCTGGGTTGTGTTTAATTAGATGTTTGTCTCTTAAAGCTGGGCTAAGAGAGCAGCTACTGAGTCCTTCCTCAGCTGTAATCTCTTGGTCATTACCCCCTTGTTAGGTAGGGGCTGCTGGAAGGCTCTAAGTGCTGTGGCAGGTATGTGGCTGAGGGTGATGGCATGGGGTCTGTATAAGGGCAAACCCCAAAAACTGGCTTCTTGGCTTCTCTCTGGGTAAGCCCAGGTTGTGCCTCAGAGAGGGTGCTCCCTGAGGAAGAGGTAAGCGAGGCTGAGGCCTGAGGAGATGCTGCTGGGAACAGATTACTGGCCTGACATGTGAGAGAGAATAGAAAAGGCCCTTTGGAAAGATTATTGGGCTTGTGGCATAGAAATTTGCATAGGTCCCTTGCCTAAGGGGAACAGATCTGAGTGCCTGAAGGCTTCTTCCCTCTTTGTCTGCTGGGGTACCCTTCATCTTGACACAGTTCCTTGGCACAGCCTGTGTTTGTAGTGGCTGCATTGGGAAGTACTGTCTGCTGGTGGCATCTCTGCTGCTTCTTGGGCGGGTGTTTATGGGGCCCTAAATTCCATCAATGTGTTTATTTGGTCCGTAATGATCTGGTTCAGTAGATGATGGTAATACCTGCTTCTGGTGTTGCAAGTGTGGCAGGAGTCAACAGCTTCAAAAGAAAATGGAGACTAGTTTTGAAGGGAGAAAAAGAGTAGCAGGGCAGAGAATGGCTGCCGGAAAGACAGTCCTATGGACTGTAATTGTTAGTCTGGTTCAGAGATGCACAGAAAGAAAGAAAAGCCCTTGTAAGGAGAGGTATTTTTCTTTTGTGTTTTTGGAGGCTGCCTGTACAGCTTTTGGGAATTTCATGGTTTAATTTATGTAGCTAAACCCAGTAAGGCTTCATGATTTGGTCTACCTGTGTATTACTTTACTTGGTTTCATCTTTTATTTTGGTAAGGCTAAATTCATCTACTCTAAGAACTGTCCACTATGCATACCTGGCTGGACTATTTTGGATTGTACTTACTTACAGATTACTATGTTTCTAGAGAAGATTTTTTGTGTGTTTTTGTCATAGAGGTTTTTCTTTTTAGTGGGCAGTCAGGTAGGAAGAAAAGTTAGGAGTGTTTCTTTGCCCTGCAGGTCAGATTTGCATTTTTAGGTGTTAAGCAGAATCAGCAGGACTGATAGCAGTATTTGACATATAAGGCACGTTTAGCATATCATAGCATTTATATGTTTTCTTTGCATTAAAAAAAAATAAATCTAAAGCTCTAAGAAGGTGAGTTCCCACAAACCAGTGGGGTGCACTTCTTATCTATGCCTATAGGCAGGAAGTTCACTAAAAGTATGATTCAGCCCAGACTTACCTGTCCTGGGAGCTGAGTGGCTTCTGAAGCCACTTGGCATCTTGAGGCCGTGTTGGCAGCCAAACTGTGAGCCGGGATTGATGGACTGTGGGGGCGGGAGGTGAGCTCGGGGTATCAGCTGCAGCACAAGCCAAGGAGGCAGTTTAGAAGCAGTGTTTGCATACTTTCTTCTTCCCTGCCAGAACAGCCTTGTTACTACAGGCCTGGTTTATATCTTGCACAATCAAACCAGGTAATAAATAATAAGAGAAGTCCTCTGGGATGAAACTTTACATTTTATTTTTAAGTGGAGCTAAAGAATCATAAGATGGGATGATTAGCTTTTTATTAAATTCAAATGCAGATTAAGAGCAAGGTGGGTGATGGTTCTTCCTGCACACTACTTTTACCATAGACTTGTGATCTGTACTGACAGAACACATTTAGACACACAGCTGGCCATATCTCACCATTTAAATTGCTTCCAAAATATGTTCAAATTGAGACTTTCTTTGGAGTCCAAAAATGTGTCCTCCCCCGCTTCTTTTGGTATCACTTGCACATTCGTTGTTTTCTTTGTATGTCCTTTTCATTTTTTAAATCGTTTTACTCTTCTTTCAGGTAAGAGCTTTTCATTTAGTTCTAATATTATTATCACACAATATGATAAAAAGCAGTTGCTATATGAAGGTTTGTTTGTTTCTAAATAGACTGCACGATTCTCAGCTCTTTGAGGTATTGTTTTAGCCTTACACAGGCACCAAAAGGGACTATTCAAATTCAGTTATTGTTTCAGACTTTTTTTTTTCATTCTTTATATAAAACAAATTTAATTTCTTTTTTAAAATGTAGCATTTTACAATGCTTTGCTAGAAATCAAATTAATGTTGATTGTTTATCACTGGAAAATTGGAAAGAGATCAATTTCATGTTACTACAAATGCAATAACCCCTGTTCAGGCTTATTTATGAAATTATTTATGTGTTCAACATGAAAATATGACCAGGCATCCCTAACTCCTGCTTTAATATGAAACAATCAAATTTAAATTTAAAAAAGGTGTTCTGTTTAAATACTGCTGACGAATGCAGTTACACTGCAAAAAAAAAAAAATTGCAGAGCGTATATGGCCATTGCTTTGAAATGGTTTTGGTATCATCTTTTATCAGATAAGGCAGTTAGTGTATCATGCACGCCATCTGATTTCTAGAACTTTTCAGCAACAGCAAGCAAGCCAGTAAAGAACAAAGAAAGGACATGAAATTGATAGAGAATTTTAGGACTCTGAAGAGCCTCTTAGGAAGTGGGCAGCTCTAAAGGGCACAACAACCAGTTGCTGCCAGCCAGTTTTTCCCTCACTGATCAGGAAGAGCACCCTGCCTGCCTCTCCCTGAATTCCCTTGACCAGGGGAGCAGGCTGGGGTTTTTGTTATGGTCAGAACAACAGGTTTGGTTTATTGTCCTGCCCGGGTGTGGTGATGAAACCCGGGGCTACCTGATGGGTACCTCTGTGCAGCACCAGGAATGAGTTGCACACCTCGTTCCTTTTGCTATTTCCTGGCCCTGGTTTTTGCTGTCATTACATCTCTGTTTTTCCAATGCAGGCTCCTCCCAAATAAGCAATCCACCCCTAATGACTTGTTCCCCATTGGCCCCAGTTTTGCTGGATCTGCACTCAGATTTGGGTTACTTAGATACCGTGACTTAGATAATCCCAGCCTTATATGGTATTACTGACACGGTTACCCTGGGGCTGGTGGCCTTGCATGACTTTAGTCCCTGGAAGGTCCCTGGCAGTCCCTTCCATTTCTCTCTACCATCTGCCAGTTTCTACTCTAACTCCTCCTTGAGCACCTGTGGGATCCAGCCACCCGCACAGCACTATTTTGTCACTCTCTCACAGTGTTATTTGTAATTCCTAGTGATATTTTTTTTAATGTCACGTCAGTAATTTCACACATTTTGTTCAGTTAACTGAATCTCATGCCAAAACGAACTCCCTGGTCTGTCATTTGCCTGCAACCCCAATTGAGCATAGCTGAGAGAAAATCAGAAAGTTACTTACTTTTATCTGAGTGCTGGGCATGTTTTCCTTACAAAATTAAAGCAGACATCAGTGAGGAGGGGAATGCTGGCAGGTAGTGCTAAACAAGCTAAAAAGCTTGCACTGTGGGGATCTGGAAGGGGGTGGGGGGGTAAGGGAGTTAGCTTAAGGGATTTTCCTTCTGAGTTAGCAAGAAGAATTTAGGAGTTCTGCATTTTTAAATGCCAAGTTATCAAGGCACTTGGGCTTTACTAGATTTTTTCCATCTGAAGGGCATGTGGCAAATCCTTTTTTTCCTTGTAAATAGAGTGTTTTGAATTTGGATTTAGGTTTTGGAGTTTTTGGGTGTAGAGTCAGAGATCACAGAGCAACATGGACTGGTGGGAAAGTGATTTAATTTCTTCCTCACTGAAAGAGATTTCTGTGTGGTGAACAGTGTTAGGTGTTATGTATAGATCTTTTCAAGACTGGGAGTGATCAGAGAAATATACCAATTAAATTTATTAACCTTATCTGTTCCTAATAAACTCTTGGTCACGGACCTTCTTCTGTGAGCCAGAGCAAGATAAATTGAGAGTTTCAGCAGAGTTTGGCATATGGTGTCTGAGCTGAAGTTATAAAGTGCTAAGTTAGATTATCAGACTGAATTTATAATGGTCTTCAGCAAGATGAAAAACTTTTTTTCCAAAGCTCAGGAGAAGGCTCAAAAGGATTGTTATTTTATCCTATAGTAAGAGCTGGATGAGTAAAGAAAAAAGTATGTGTATCAAAAGCTAAAAAGTGTGTGTGTGTGTGGATACACATAATGAAAAGTTGGCATTGCAGGGACCTTCCTTCTCCATTTGAGTTGCAGCTGATTGGAACCCGTATCATTGATTTCCCTGGAAGCTTTGTACTAAGCAATGTTTGAGAACAGTTTGTGTATTTGTATCTGTGCTATGTCTTAACTCTGGATAAGCATCAACACACTATTATTTTATTCTAAACATAATTTTTGTTATTATTTGACAGGTTCACCTTATGTAATTGTTTGGCTTGTCTGTTGTTCCTGATGTGCTAAAACTGTGCTTTGGGGGATTTTTATGGAATGCAGAGCTTGTTGCAATGGAAGTGTGATACAGCTCTGTTATGTGGATGTCAATAGTGAAAAAAGGTGGTGTGAAAATTAGTTTCTGTAAGGAATCAATACTTTACCTTAAACAAAAAGAAGTGTTTTTTTTAGTTTTTTCAAAATACCTTTTAAAGACCCTAACTTAAGACTTGAGATTGTTTGTGAAAAGTTTATACATCTCAAACCCATAATTTGTATAAAAAACCCCAGCAAAACCAAAACATCTTTGCTGAAATACAGTTTTGGAGAAAAAGGGAAAAGTATCAAAATCGATGCTGAAAATAAATCAGCCAGCCCTGCTGCAGTCTCTCTCTATTATATAAGTTCCTGAATAGAGTCCAGCTTCCTTCTTTTCCTGATGTAAATATCTCATTGCTACTGTAATCATAGTAGACAAAATGTTTTTAATAAGGTTTGTGTTTGGAAAAAGTGTTTCAACTGATTAGGATGTAATGGTGCATGTAACAGCTGAGATGTAAGAAGTGGCCTTGCTGTTGTTTGTATTAGTTACCATGGTTTGTAGTATAACTGTGTTATGCTTGCATTCACTACTTTATATAAGAATTTTCTTTTTTCCAGTGTGCAGACAGTCCCTGAGCTGTAAGCATGTAGTCTTTTAATTTTACTAACAGTTCAAATGCACTTACACTCTAGGGTGTCTTCATGTGCGTTACTCTGAAGCCCTGGTGGTTGTGTGCACTTTTGCCCTTAACTCTGTGTGGAGTCAGAACAAAAGACATTCTTAAGATAAAGGCTACATTTGGTAAAAACACCTGCAAGCCCACCATCTCTGTATGCAAACACTGATTTACAGGTTTTGTATTTTTATGCTTAAAACTTGGATTCAGCAAAAGTTTACATCTTTTTGAACTATATGCTGCTAACTGTCTCTCCTGTTAGGGCCTGTTTTCTGTAATGGGTGGAAACATTCTCTGAGAAAAAAACGTTCTCTCATTTGCTGCTTTGTGTTGTCTGTTCTTTGTGCGAAGGCCTCTTCTCAATAAAAGGAGAGTAACAAGGACATTTTCATGTCATATAAATGTAAAGATCTTGTTGCTACACCTTTAGATGTATTTAAATTTTCCTGAAGTATGCTGCAGCTGTTACAGGTAAATCAGGCCCTCTAAAAGTAGGGTGAGCAGGGAATGGCTGTGAAGAATGGTAGTGAGGTAGTGCTGGGGGGACTGTACAAAGATTTAAGACAGGATGAAAGAAACCATTAGAGGAGGTAACTGGGGACAAACAGCAGTTGTTTAATGTTTACTTATTTTAAGAATGCTTTAGCAAAAACCCAAAACCAACAGGAATATGGCTTCTGGAGATAATAAGCTGCCTCTGAAGGTCCATCTGCTACACAACATACCTTTTGAGAAGAAAGGAGGCAGCAAAGGTGCATAATATTTTGAGACTGGGACATGTATCAACTACATTGAAGGTATTCTGTAGAAACAATTTGCTGAATACCTTATTTATTCTATAGAGGAAACCACACCTGCTCATTAGCCTACCCATAATCCATCTTAAATGAAGCCAGTCCAGCTTTTGATAGAATCTTGTCCTTCAACAGGGTAAACAGATTCCTGAAAGTTGTTACAGAATTCCAGCTGGTGATGAATTGTGAGTCTTTCCTCTATGCTTTAAACTTATATTTGTAATTTTGTTATAGCTAAGAGTCAAATTATTACTAGATCAACACACTTATTGTCAATGTTTAGGAAATACTTAAGGAATTTATTAGAAACTGCTGAATATCAGATTTCTGCATTTCCATTTTCTATTGCACATGCTCTCTCCAGTTTATATTGTCTCAGATAAATTAGTTTACATGAACGATTTCACTATTTTCATGAGTGCAAAGACTACAAAAAAAGCCAAAGAATAATATTTCATCTTAAGTTATGAAGGTATCTGCATTTTCTCTCCTCCTTTATATAGCCAAAGTATTGATTTAAAGAGTTATGTGTTACTTTGGAGAAAGTGCATCTGATAAAAGTTTTATGTACAAGATAGATCTTTGTGCTCAGAAAAAATGCAGAGGATTGTCACATTTGGAGCTTTCCAAAATGAAACACTTTTACGAGTTGGAACAGTATTTCTTGACCAGTTAAAGAGTGCTGTTTCAGAGCTGTGTACTAAAAGGCGCATCTATCCTTATATAGAGATTTTTATGAGTTTGTTTAGCTGTGCACCAATACCTATTGCATTATTTGTTGTAGTTCTAAATGTTACTTCATAACTTTAGCTTCAGACTTGTTCCAGTTGATCTGAGTTTTACTGCTGATTTCAGTGTAAGTGCAAGTCTGGAGCTTTACCTGATGTCTGTCTGATCTTTTCCAATTTGAAATATGTTTGAATAACAAGTTAAAATTGGAATAGCATTTTTATCTGTCCTGAACTAATAATGTGGACAGAGTATCTGAAAGTGAGATTTTTGCCTTTCAGCTACCACCAAACTCTTTAGCCTTCAGGAATAATATGTGACTTAAGGGGAGAGAAATACTAAAATTGATTTGCAGATCCTCTTTAGCATTAAAAGCAGGACTTGTTTATTCATGCATCTGCTACCTTTCTACTCTGTGAAAATCTGAAAAATAACTGTTAGCTTATCATCATAATCCTCTTGAATTTCTGACTCATTTCTGACTTCTTCTGAGAACTCTGGGAAGGAGGAAAGGTGAGGAAATAGAATCTCTTCCTGTGTTATTTAATGACATACTTTTTTTTCCTTTTTTTGGTAATTCAAAGTGGGAAAAAAGGCCTGAATAAAAAATAATGAAAGGGTTTGTGAGAAATAGTAATACTTAAGATATACAGACTCACAGTCCTCAAAGATGGCTCTCCTGATTTGGTCACAGGGTACACATATAAGATTGGGAGTTTAAGATCATCTGATCAAACTTCCCCAAAATAAAGGCCAGCCTGCCTCATTCTCAGCTAAGACTATTTGTGATATTAAGCTGTTGTTCTAAAGAAATTGCCCCAGTGATGCATTGTGGTTAATGCTTCTAATAGAGCACAGCAGTTATCCCTGTCATGAGATAAATGCGGCATCTCCAGCTAAAATCTGATTTGCAAATTAATCAGGAAACAGGAAGAGTCCAGACAAAAGGGGATTGTGAAGGCAATCTGACTCTTTTTTTGCTGGTTTCCCACCTTTTAAATGTCATTCAAATAGTCTGTATTATGTTGGACATGCAAGTTAGCATATCAGACAAGTATTGGAGATTTCTTCCTTTGTTTTTTTTTTCCCCTGCTCCCATCTCTGTGAGGAATGAAGGGATTTGGCATCTGCTGCCTGCGAAAAAAAATGCCAAGAAAAACTACAGAAATGCTTAGTTCCACTTTGTCTCTGCAAGTGGATACCCACTGCAACCCCCTGCAAGTCTACACCCACCTCCCGGGCGGTGTCCTGCACACAGCTGTGGCCGGGGAAGTTCCTGCGGCGGGCTGTGGCTGAGCTCTGTTGAACTGGAGGTGGCAGTCACCGACAAAATACTTCTTCTCAGCTAGAAGTCTGAGGCTTGAGAAACCTAAGCTTTTCTCGCGTCCAGTGCTTTCCCTGGAATGCTTTCCAACCAGCTGGGAGCAGTTCTTTAAGATCATGTGCCAAACTACTGCTGTCATCAGGGTGTGCTTTGTGCTGTGTTACATGCTAGCAGCTCCCTCTAGGAAAAGTCTGTGGTAAAGGACTTAAACTCGTTTCTCTTGCTGCTTATTTGCGTTTTTCCTGCATCTCAGAAATTTTCCGTGTGGCAGTGCAGCAGAGGCGGACTGGCTCTGTGATAAGGATTGTGGCTATTCCTAGTGCTGTGGGAATGTACTGCTGAAAGCAGTGTAGGGTGGCCGGGCTGCCTTGCTGAAGTCTTCCGGTTCTGCCTTGATTGTCAGAGGAATAGGCACACTAGGAGGAGAACACAGTGGTTCATCTTGGGTATCTTCAGATAAACTTGAACTTTGAAATCTTATTTCTATCTGGAAAGAAATTAGTCCCCCTCAAGTAAGATGAAATGAGCATACTTAATTTCTGATTAAAGCTGAAGCATGCAGTTCAAAGAACATTCTTATTTCTTTCTCATTTTTATCAGCAAATCTGGAAGCAAAAAAAATGAAAGGGAGAAAAGCCTGGTATTTAAATGGGGGCAGTTTTCAAAATCTAAGTAATGATGTTGGTGTTGTTTTTAAAAAAAATATACTTTGTGTCTTGTGACAGTTGGGGATGCAGCTGACCTGAGTTGAATTCAATTACCTTAAGGTTATGAACTTCCTTATCTTCTCGGTATTATTTGTCCTTCTTAATTGTCTCCTATCATTAAAAGAATGATTTTTCGTGGGCAGCCGTGAGGCTGAGCCCGTGTGTCCCCTGCTCGCTGCGAAGCTCCCGGGCCGCCGCTCTCACCGCTCGAGGGAGCTCTTGCTCGGGAAATGACTCCGGTCCCACCTGAACCTGCCTCTATCGTACCCACACCTAAAAACCTGCTTAACCCGCCCTAAACTTCACTTTGTCACACTAAACATTTTACATTAAAATTGCTCATCCTAAATTTTCAGCTAGGATAGAAGTATCAGGAATTGTTTCCATAGTAACTTGAAAATGGATGCTTAGAAACACAATCTACTAAACTGACAGTAAATTTGGGATAATTTTGGTAATGGATAAATTTAGTAAACTGTCGTTTTCAGCAAAATCTGGTCCATATTGCCCGGTCAGATAGCTCTGGCAGTTGGTTATATTTTACTGTGGGGGAAACCAATTTGAATACAACCCAGTGCTTCCAGTTTGGATCTGGTAACAGAAATAATAGTGAGAAGAATAAGGTCGTGTTTTCAAAAAAGAAAGGAAAATAATACATTTTGAAACCTATAGGTAACAGCAGAAAGGGGGGGAGGGGGGGGAAGATTTGTAAAATGCAGACAAACTGAAAGCAGAGGATGGCATGTTTGCAATAGATCTTGCAGTAACAGGGCAGTGTAGAGAAGTGCTGTGTCATGAGAGTGGCAGCCAAAGCCGCTTTTCTGTTTTTCATGGGAAGTGCAGCCACCTCTTGTGAGTGTCTCATGGTCATAGCTAAGACTTGTAACACCCCCTGCTGTCTTTCAGTAGAGGTCAAGCTTTGTTTGTTAAGGGAATTCTTCACTTCCTGATCTTTCACTTTTGAAGAAACAAGGAAAAACTCATTCCTTTAGGAAGTTTAGAGATTATTTCCTAGGTATCCAAGTTATGACAAGGCCTGTATCTCCTTGCCCTTTTTAATGTTACTTCAGTGATTTTTAATGAAATAGTTAATCAGAAAATAATTTTGAAATGAAACAGTCAAAATTAAATTTTCTATTTTCCTACTGATTGCTAAGAGCTAGTGAAGACAACCTTTTCCTTTTTTCAAGTCTGTAAACTGTGAATGAATACTTTTTGGAGCCTTCAGCTTGACTCAGGAAATGAAACTAAAGAGCTAAATGGTAGGCAGGAAGCCTTTGCATGGTATCCAAGAAACACACATTTGGCAATAATCCTGGGGCTTCTGATTACAAGCTGAAAGGGAAAACTTCATTATTTAAAGTACAGAAGACACTGAGAGAAGCTTTTTCTGTAGTATTCTTGATTGTAGGAATGTAGTCTGTCATTTAACAGAGATAAAACACTCTGCTGCCAAATCACTGGATGGCAGAAACAAGAAATTGTGAAGTAAAAGTCTAAGGACAAAACAGGGTGATGCAGATTGTTAAATTCTAGGGTGTTTTGTGTGTGTGTGTGCATTATAAAAAAGGGACGTAGTAACAATATCAATAATATTTTAAAATACCCTGTAGAAACTGTCTTGCTTGTTTCTGACTATTAATGTCAGCATATGTTTAAGGTAGCATCCTGAGTGAGTTATGCATATATAGTTCACTATATAATATATATGTATATTTGTAATAGTGTTTTGCTGTAAAAATTTTTATTTCTAGGCAAGTAAGTTAGCATCGCCTCAGGTATGATTTCAAGGGGTTTCAGGACAGACTTCTAAAAATACATCCTTTTAAGAGGCTCAGCTTTGCTCTTTCATCATTTATAAATATAAAAATGAAGCTAAGATTTGTGGCTTTTTACTTTGCTATTCCAGCATAGAAGTAGTGTAGTAGTGGTACAGACTTGCTTCCTAACTACATTCACTGAACAGTGGAGAAGAGCTTTTATGAACTGCATGTGGGAAAACAGTTTGTGTGTTGCCAAGAGGTTGTTGCCTTACTAAGCTTTAAAACAATTTGGCTTGTATAGGGGAAAAAATCTGAAACCTTGGGGGTCTTTAATTCATTCAGTTCTATTGGCTAAACCCAGCAACAATCACAATTAGTCAAATAAGCTGATTTGGCTCAGGTAATGATATTACAGTATCTGGTTTTGCCATGCTAACAATTAAGTGAGTAGCTGACTTAGGCTGAGTATTTTGATAATCTCGGGGCTGAGATGCCCTGGTGGGGTAAGGTCTCACAACAATTCTCTCTGTTTCCAGCTGGAGAAGCGAGTAATGAGCCCAGCTGCCCTCTGGCATTGCTCCAGCTCACAAACACTTTACCTTCAGCATTGCCTGTTCCTGTCAAGTGTAGGAACATGTGGGCAATAACAGCTCAGTACTCCTGACAGGAAGCATCTTGGCTAATGCCCTATGACAAAGGGGGAGAGCCAAGCACTGCCATAACAGTGGGAGAAGGAGAGTTCAGTGCTGGTTCTGAGCTGACAGAGGGCACAGAGCCTGCCTACGACACAGCAGCAAGATGAGCTAAATCAAATAATAGTTTCCTCCTACTGCTGGCAGATCTGTATCAAAAGAAGTGTGATATGGCTAGAGGAGATCAATAGAGGAGGGAGTCATCCCTTACAAAATGGTTTAGACATCCTTTGAAAAGGGAATATGCTGCATTAATCCCGAGAGACAAGTATTGGGTATAAAATAGGAATAACTACATAAGTATTGAGGATCCTTTTTATATTCTATAGTGTGTGCATGAAGTCTTGCAAAGTTAAAGAGCATGCTCAGAGGGTGCCTGTATATGGTTTTTTGGTGTTGTCCCCCTGCTAGCTGACCAGCAGTGCCTTTTCTTAGCTCTGTATCTGTGCTGAACAGACATGAAATTACTCAGCTGAACTGCATGTTGGGTAACTACACTGGACTACCATGTGTGAGGTAAACTGTATGAGAACCTTTGTAAGGAGCTATGAATTAGCCAACTGTTCAAAGCAGAGGGTGGTAATGTGGGCTGTAAAGTACTTTACATGGAAGTGAAGATTTAGGAGTTTCTAAATTTTTAGTAAACACCTTTCTCAAAGGGTTGTGGTGTCCTAAAGAGAAGACAAATCAAAGCAGACTGCTTTTTTTAAAGTAAATTAGGACTTTAGTTCTAGTGTCTGCTGCTTTCCTGAACAATGTAAGCTCCTTAGATTTATGTGCTAAGATTCCAAATGGTTCTACCCAAGTAGTAAATAACTTGTTTTTTAGAACAACCAGATTTACTTCATTCTCCACTCTGACCCAATATCGCCATGGATAGTAGTAGCAAGATTTACATCATGTGTATTTGTTCTGTCTTAATATACTCCAATTTTCCTTCTAGTCAAATAAATCTAATAATTTATACTCTTTAGCCTGTATACTGCTGATATAAATTTATACTAACACTGTTCAGATTAAAATTTTGCTGGAGATAATAATGGGGAAGGGAGGACTGAGCTATTTTACATTTTTATATTAAGTATGAGAAAGATACTGGCCTGGCCACTAAGTCCTCTTCCTGCCCTTTGGCCCTTATTGCTATATTGCAGTACTGAATTTTGCCTATGTTAGTGAAAAGCCTTCAGCTGGTTTGGTGCACACCTGTATTAGCAGTCAAAACTCAGTGTAATTTAAAGTAGCTCATTAGCTGGTTGATTCTTTGCCTTCATTTCAGGTTGTCAGTCTGAGCAATGAAAAAATGTCTGAAATCTTGCAGTCATTTCCAGCATCTGAAGATCCTACTGGCTTGGTGTTTCTGGAGGAAGATTGTTCTAGAAATTTTTTTTCATTTTTTTTCTTTCATTATGCTTACAACAAAGAAAGATAGATGTGATCTGTAATTGTGTTTAGAACTGCTTTGTGTAGAAAATTTGCATTTCATATAAAAATAAGTGTAATTGTGTACCTGTTTTAAGTGTATTATGCAGACTTCTCTTGAGTGAACTGATAGCTATCCTATTCATTTTCAGCTTAGTGAGGAGGTGAAGACTATAGGGATTATGATGATATTTACTTTTTTCTGAATGTCATATTTTCTTTTAAATATTGTGCTATAACCTTTCTCTCACTGTAGTTTGCTTTGCATGTTCAGGCAAAATTGATTCCTGAGCAGGAATTTGACACAAGACTTGTGTTCTTCTTAAATTTTATGTAAACTCCAGCTAGTGCGTGGGATTTAAACTGGTATTTTGTAGAGCTGAACTTCACCTTTATGACCTGGTTAGGGCATTTTAAACTTCATATCAGCAGGTCACTTGTGAGGAGAGACAGCTAATAAGAGTTGATTCAAGCTTCACTTTTTTCACTGAATTTCCAGAAGCTTTGAATAACAGCTATAAAGAGTAATCCCTATTTCCTCATTGTTACAAGACTTTTAAACTTCTGTTACTTCATACCTACCTACAGGTGCCAAGGAGCTGTGACTTTTGTGTCCAAGACTCTCAGTACGCCAGATCAGCCCACCATTTCATCTGTCCCTATGGCCAGTTTGACATGATGCTCATAAATAAAGAAATTCCTGAAAAATGCCTATCCTTAAAGGCTGATTTCAAATATATAAAATTTGAGGATTTAATTACAATATGAAATTGAAGTTGTCATATACTTTACAATCTACTTATGTTGATGTGTATTTTAATTTGGACTCTATCAGTGCTGTCAGTCAGACAGGCTTGATGTACTTATCTGTTTGTCTCAAGTTCCACAGCTAAGCTATTGTATTCTTTATGAATACTGAGCAATTCTTAAACTTTTTAAGGAGCTTCTCAATTTTCACGTGTGCTTCCACAGTGATGAATCAGGACATGTTTCTCTGCTGTTGCACTTGCTTTTATTTATTAGGCTGGGGATTTTTGGTTTCATTGTTTGTTAGTCCTTGTACCTGAGGCCAGAATTTAGGGCCATGCTGTATTAGTATTAGTTTCAGTTAAAAATATTCCATAAAAAGTCATGTTTTAGTTGACTTAAGGATTCCAGTAATATCCCTTACTTTATTGTACTGTCATCATTCAGTGCAGGGATTAAATTTTTTGTTATCTTTAAAAAAGCTAGCACAATACATCACGTAACAGTGGAAGAATTGTAGCTGGTGTGGCCTTTGATTCCCCAAAACCATACAGTTACAAATTTCTTTATTCTGCAGTCATGAACCAATATAAACACTGGAAGAAAGGAGCATGTTCCTTTCATCCTCCCTATAAGCCCCAGGGAACACCAAAGAAAGTAAACTGGTAGCTAAAATGGATCACAGAGCACTGAGAATTGGAGCAGAGCATAGAAGTGGAGTACACATAGTAGTTTTGCCGGCCGTAAGTTTGATTAGGGCTGGGTTTCAGAAGCTTTGATGTGTGCTTGTGCAAATGTCTACTTACATGTCTCATGTCATTATAATCAAAACTGCCTTTAATAGATCTTACAAAAGCTAAACCAGCAGTGATGATTAGTCCTTTGGTAAGTTTGGACAAATGGGTGAGGATTTATGAGTATTTGCAGAAAATAATTATTTGAAAAAATAACTGAATTTGTGGTTCCAATTATGCTTTTAAAATTTAAAAAGCATTTCTGTAAGACTGAACTGTCTGATTTAACATTGTCTAAATTACGGTCTTGTAGTCTTCCTTGCTCAACACAGTTCTAGGGCAGCCTCATTACTTCTTTTCTGACCTTTGTCTGTGAGTTGGTTCTGAGATAATGTCCTGGAAGATTTCAAGACCAATACATCTTTCTGATTGAACAGGATTCCTTTGGTGTTCCAGGCTTTTTGGTTTTTTTTCTCTGAGCTATCCCAGTGACATGTACTTAACACAGCACTACATTCATTAGTGCTGGAAGTGTCTTGCTGATCTCATAGGTGAACAACTGAAATAAAAATTATTGAAAAAGGGCAAATCATTCTCTCTAACTTTCTACGTAAAAACTAGTGCAGAAGGTGCATCAGTGGTTTGTGTCTGTATCCTTTTAAGACTCTATGGCGGCACCAAACAAGAGCTGTTTCTCTAACCAAAAATTATGTTGGTGATTATAGGAATAGCTTCAGACTATAAATCGAATGCATTCAGAAATTGATTAATACTTAATAAATCTCTATTGTGTTGACAATTTTATATACTAAAAGGCAACTTTTCTTTGTGTAAATATTGGTGTTTTAGAATTCAAACTTCTTGAAGTGAGTGCTTCAGGAGAACAGCAAGATCAATTGTTTAGTAGAGGGCTTTTATTTTAGCAGAGGTTAACAAAAAGCCAGTGTACTGAAAGCTGCTCATAGGATCGCATCATCCAAGTCTGAGATATCTATAGATAAAAGTTACAATTACCTTCTAGTATATCTATTTTCTGTCTCTTCTAAATCGGAAGCCGTATTCTATAGGAGGAAAGCAGCTTGACCCAAAAATCTGTGGTGTGTTATTTTCTACGGTGCTGTCAGTCACTGCTACATCAGCTGGGAAAGCTGGGACAGAAAGGTCTGCAGTGAGCTGACTTTGCAGCCCTGTCTTTTCTCATTGCACACTTTTGAGGAGCTTTCTCCAGCTGAGTTGCACAGATAATGATTGTGCGTGTCTTTCTGCCCTTATGTGGACTTTGGCAAGTGTCGCATTCTTCCTGTATCTGCTTCAAATCTCTAAAGTGTGTTTACCAGCACCCTAAAATTCTAGATCTCCTTTAACTTGAAGGAGACAGGCAAGGAGATGATACAGCTCTTGGCTGATAAGCTGTTTACTGTCGTGTGCTTTGTTAGTTCAGCTTTCTTTTTATTGACTTTCTATAGTTTGTAGCTTATCTGTAAATAATGCTGAATCAAGAAAAAGAAAACACAGACAAGTAGTAAAAGGGCTGGTTTTATCTACTTTTGCTTAAAAACATAAGATCTGTATTTTGGTGTTTCTAGTGCTTAGGATATATTGTTTCACAGTGCACAACTTGGACAGATGTGATATATGGTGCTTTGCCAAAACAAAGACTATAATATTCAACTGTCATCTCCAAACCTTATGTTTTAAGGTTGCATGAAGTAGCATTGAGACAGACTTGTTTTGTCAGGGCTGTCTGGAAATAAAATCTTCAAAGTAATAGTGATGGGAAATGTTATATTGTAACTGTATTAGAGCAGCAATTGATGCCTAAGAGGGCAACCTGGAAACAGAGACTAGCCAGGAGTAAGGGAATGAAGGTGGATATTTATTTGAAAGGCCTTCAGAGGTACGCCCTGGGCAGGCCAAAGGCTACACCCAAGATGGATGATGAGTCACGAGTTCTTCACACATAGGTTTGGTCCATTTGCATATCAGCATAAATTTGCCAAGTAAACTTTAGCTAATGAATTAACTGCCCCTCAGCTTGCCCCCCTCCTCGAAATGCTGGTTTACACATTTTGGGCCTAGGATGGTCTGGGTGTCCTTGAAGAGCAAGCCTGGAGAGGCTTTGTTACATCTATCTTAGCATGAGAGAACAGCAGCTAACAGGCTACAAGACAGTTCAGAGTGACACACTAGGAATACAGAATTTGAAAAATATAAAAGCTAAGCCCTAAGGCATCACATTGGTAAGTATTTTTCCCAGGAAAAAGAATGCGAACTCCTATGACAAAAACACATGAGCAAAGCATCACTGATACACCTCAAAAGACAGAAATCATGTGACCTCTTGCTTGGTGGTGCAGATATGAGTAGAATACGGCAAAGTGAGCCCAAAATGTGGGCCCTACTGACAAGAGAACAAAGCCTTGTCCTGTGCCAATCTTCCTTTTGCTCCCTCTAGAACCTCCTGCTGAATCTCCCAGAAGCAGACAGATGTGGGTGAAAAGTTTGGGGGTTTTTGTTTGCATTTTCTTGTTTGTTTTTATAATACACTTATGCGTAAAGGAGCCGTGTTATTCCATGGCCCTGTGGCAAGAAAGCAAGTGGGCTTTTTACAGCTTATTTTCCTTATGGAGGTAGAGGCACTCTACAGAATCACTGCTCAGTCTCTAATGGCTGAGACCCTGGAGGAGCAAAGACCCTCTAAGCTATAAAAACCTCACAAATTCAGCTGTCAGGATCTCTGTAGAGTTGATCCCTTGTAGGAATTGTGGGTGGCAGCACTGTTGCAGGTTTGCTGTCTCCAAGAGCTTCCATGTTGGACAGCCACCTGCTTTCCTGTGTCTAGAGCTCCTTCTCCTCTTTAGCTAGCACATGAGTTTTATGAGCACCTGAAAGTAAGGATTTCATTTATCATAAAACTACTCGTTTCTACACAGTCATTACTTATGTGACTAGATTTAGCAAAGATAGTAGGCTGCTTAGCCTACAAATAACTGCTCAGCTGAGTAAGTCATAATGTATCCCTTATCTCTTGTCAAGCAGTCGGTTTCTTCAGTTGAAAGAAACTTAATTACCATAATTAATTGCTATATTAATTATTGCACTGTCTTGTATTTGAGTGTTGTCACTAGCAATAAATGTAAAATGGCTTGAGAATCATTAGGGAATTATTTATACTAGATTTTATATGCTTCTTAGGTTGCTCTTTAAAAAATACCAATCCTCAAATGTTTCCAATAGTAGAGCAGTTTGTAATCTATTATATATTTAGTTTGTTCACTTGATATTTACTTTTTTTTAAAAAAAGAATCTGTTATTGAGGTATGTTTTGAAAGGCTAGGGATCATCTCTGGAGTTTACAATTTCTATTCTAGTCCTCACTTTCCCTGGGAGAGCAAAAATGTGTGCATAGCCTTTTGAGCCTGTTGTGGCTCAGGATATGCAGCAGTGGAACTTGCAGCCTTTCATCTTTTTTTTAATCTGCTTTCATAGCCACAGGTATAAATGAAGTATTTGTTCCCATTTTCTCTAATTTTCTGCTTAGTTTCTACAGAAGCAGACTCTTCTTGGAGGCTTTAAATAATCCATTACTAAGATGCTTTTTTTCTTGCAGTGTTATGGGCCTTTTTTCAACAGGGAGTAGACTGTTTTGTACAGTATTGTAATCTAAAACTTCCCTTCTTGGTGGAAAGGCTGCTTTTACTTTCTACCTGAGAGATGGCTAGGCACCAGATATAGAGAAAAGCTGAGCATAAGTGAAAAAACAATAGATTTTTAAAAAATCAATTAATAGATCTAAGCCAGCAAAGGGAGACATTTCAGTTTAATATCAAGTATAGTCACTAACCCTTGCTGCCATTCTCTGTGAATATTCCAACCTTTATAGAATTGTGTTGATTTGAATTGAATCAAAATTCAAAGTTACTACAAAGTCAGAATTTTTGATGATGCTGTAGAGAAAATGAGTTTGTTCTTTCCCCCGCCCTTTTCTGGTTTTTGCTGGGTTTTTGGTTTTGTTGTGCTGGCTTTTTTCTTCTGAAAGACAAAGGGAACACAATTCACCTGACTTTGTTAGCTGCCTCTGGTCCAGAACAGTTTAGTCATTCCTGTTATGCTTCTTTCTGTGTCAAAACGGTTGAATCTATTTTGTGACTTCTTTTTCCTTTTGTACTTCTAGTATCCTCTCTGTTAGAAGTGGGAGGAACTGTGCCCAAAACCAGATGACATGAGTGTACTGTTGGCCAGGAAATGGCAGTTTAAGCAGTAATTTGTTTACGAATATTTACTCTAGAAGAACATGACCTAAGGAATGAATGTCACCTGTTCATATGCTGCCAAAAGCTACTGTCAGCATAATCCCTATAGCAACAACAATGCCAGTATTCTGGGTGCAGAAAATTGAAAAGATCTATTACTAAAGTACCTGGTGTACTTGCAAGTTTGTGTGGATGGTTACTTCTGATTTTTTAAAAATCTAAATATAATTTATTCACTAATAAATACACTCCAATTGCTTGTATTTCAGGACCTGGATAAAAGAAAAAGTAGAGAGAATTTGGACAAGATGTGATAGCTGTGTAGGCAGGATCCTGATAATGTCTTCAGATAGCTTAACATTTTGGCAAAAAGTTGTATTTACTTTCTTGCTGTTCTGGTTGTTCACTTTGGATGGTTTTAAATCTAATTTTAAAGAGATCTTGTGATTGAGACTTGTTGGAAGCATCATGCCCTGCATCATGAAAGAGACGTTGTGGTCAGATTTTGTTTTGCTCTTCGTTGCTTATATGCCATAATGCAATTTTACTGGTTTTTTAGCACAAATGAGAGTAGTAGTTGCACTTTGCCCAGAGGCAGCAGGAAGTAATCATATGTATGGAAGTGGAAGATGGTTAAGCTGTTTGGGAACTGGATAACTTCTGTGAGCTGCTGTTTTCTTTCTTTCCCTCTAGCTTGGATAAAGCGCTTATTTGTATGTGGTTTTTTAATACTCCTCTTTCTTCATTGTTGTTTTGGGTTTTTTCTATGCTGGGAACATAGCTCTTGAAAATTGCCAGAGCTTGTTTTGGAGGAATACATAATGAGGAGAATGCAGATTCCTGTTAGTGATGTGCGTGCTGTCTTGTTTCAGGAGCACACGCCACTCTAAAGTTGAAGAGCCTAAGGTGAATATTTCATGTCTGCTGTAACATTTAGAAGCAAAACTGAATTTTATAGAAAACTGGTATTGTCACACAACTGGTAATACTTAGGGCAGACAGTTGCATTTTATTACTGCCTCAATTAAATTAATAGACAAATTGGATCATTTGTTCTCCAATGTCTCAACCAAGAAAACACAATTAGACAAAAAACAATGGCAGAATTGGGAAGGAAAACCACGACTCCTCAGAGGAAAGTTATTGTTCTGTATTTTGGAACTTGTCTCTGTCCACATCCTTATCCGATCCAATTATTTTGTGACATGATTGTAGTACAGTTGTGTACTTAAAATTACAGTCCACAGCTGCAGACAAAACCTTGAAATTGTTGAAATACTTGAATTAGAAAGGCACAAACATAGATGCACCTTTACTCACAAGCTTTACCAAATGATTTCTGAGTCTGCAAGTTGAGTGGGCACAGGAATTAGGTACTTGACGCCTGAGATTCTTCTTCCATGGCAGTGCCGTGACTTAGTTATTGCCAGAATATCTCATCACTGCAAGTAAGTTTTTCCTGTCTGTTCTTTGCTTATTTATTTTGTCCCCAGAGTGCTTTGGTTTGCCCTAATGGAGGAGCAGAAGCCTTTCAGTTGTATGCTTATCAGGATGTAAAAGAATTTTGTCGTTACTTTGACCACTGTAAGTCGTGACAAATCTAATGAAATAAGTGAGCTACACAAGTTCCATAAATGAAATAAAAAGTATTTACCTTGTCTCCCCACTCAGTCTTGCTAGGATACTGGATACAGTAAATAACCTTTCCACAGAGATGGGAAAAATAATTAATGTAATTGTAAAGGGGGCATGGCATGCCTTTTTTCTTGATCCATTTCTGCTTTGGCCCCCTGACTTCAAAGCCTGAAATGTACATTAATGTAGCAATTCAGTGAACTGCTGTCTAGTGAAAGAATTTTCTAAAAGCTTCTGTTTTGGTAGGGGTGTAATTGAGGCATCATTCCTTCTTCCAGAGTAAGTCAGAATTTAGAGAAATATGTATTTTTTTATGTTCTCTTTCCCTCTGTATGAGCTAAGTATCCAGCTTAAAGGATTTATTAACAGCCTTTTCACTTGTTTGTGTTCAGGAGAGAGGGGGAAAAAATTATTTCTTTGATGTTCTCAAGGCTTTCCACATAACTGGATTAAAATCTGAAACCACGTCAAGCAAAAGCTGTGACAGTAATGTACCCTAATTTGTTTCCCTGAAGATTGATGTGACGGGTTATTCAAGCTTACCTCTCTCTTCAGTTGTTTGAACGTCTAATTTCTAGATAGTCATGCATTATTCATCTTTAATGCTGATAGTAAGCTGCTAATAAAACAGGAAATATCTAACCCCTGCATTATATTTTCCACAATATCCTTCTTTTTCTCTTGTATACATACTTTTTAAAATTTAGGTTGTCCAAGATGAACGTATACATATTTTAAATCTTATGTGTGCATTCTTATAGGGCTGCTGGATAACTGTTCAGCAGATTGTCTCCCCTATTTGTGACAGATATTAATGGGTCAGTATTTTAAATTATTGCCGTGGGAACATGACATTGTACTTTCTTATGTTTATTTGCATTGGAATATGAAGTATTATCTGCATACAGACAGCAGAGAGCAGTAGTCTGGGCTTGGTCGGATGGTGTGAAGGACAGGGATAGAAAGTAATTTCATAATCAACAGCTTTAATGGATGATAATACTGCAGAAAAAAGCAGAGCTGGCTGGCTTTGGCAGCATATTCAATCTGAGGGTACTTTTGTTATTATTTGAGCTAACGCTGACATGAAACTAATGAAGATACATTTATTTAGATGTGCTGTGTGCAGACATTACTGGACACATGGCCCCCGCTGATGAGAAAATAGGTTTAGCTATTTTTTAAAATGTTTGCTGCTGGAGGAGGCTAAAGAGGACAATATTCTTGAATAATCAGGTTTGTCTGTGCTTAAGAGGTTTTTTGCACTAGAAACAAGGAACTTGGTCGTTTATCTACTTTATGCCCCATCACGATCGTGAGAGATGCATCTCTGCAGCCGACTGCTACAGTGTAAAGCATTCAGGGGTGTCAGGAAAATTAGACCCATAGATGGGAGAAAAACTTCACTGGTAATAAATGAAACAAATTGTGCACTAGAAGACTGGGGTGTTTCAATGATGCTGTAGTGTTTCTGAGTTCTAGAAAAATAAACCTATTTTCAATTTTCAGCTTTTATTGGCGCTAGAGACACACATGAGTTATGCCTTGTGTTACATCCACAATTCAATTTTTCAGCCCTTTGTAGGCTGTGGTTGTGTAGTATCCATTCTCATACTTTTGTAACTTAACTGTTCTGTGTTTATACTTTCCTACCTAGCTTTTCCCTTTCTGTAAGAGATTGTGACAAAGATTTTCTTCCAAAATCCTTTTAAAAACAGTCGCAACAAGCATTAGATCGGATGTGGCATCTTGCTTATATAGCTTGGCTGCTGGGAACAGAGAACCTGGTTTCATTTAATTTGCTAAATCGTCTTTCAGTTCTTCAATTCTAGGCATTAGCCATTAATATTCATATAAAGTCTTCCTTAAAAAGAAAAAAAATCAATATGCACATCTAACCTTAATAAGAGGGGTTTGCTGTTAATCAATAGGATCACCAACATAACGAATTACCCTTCAAAATAGCACTCTAAATGTTTGGCTCTGTCTTGAAATCTTTCAGCTTGAGTGTGCTTTTGTGTTGAAAAGTATTCCAGTACGTTCAGTGAAGCTAATTCTATTATTCATAGGGCATCCAGATCTTGCTCCTTAGGAGAGCATATGATTTTTTTGGATGCTTATACACTGAATCTGGAGGACTTTATATTAGACCCTAGAATCTGACCCCTGTCTGAAAGAGAATCAAAGCTATGTACTTGTCCTCCTGGATATATGATACTGGGTATTTCTGTTAAGATTGGCCTGAGGCCCATAGGCAGGATTGCCATTAATTTCAAATATTCTCCCATCAGCCCTGGAAGTGCTTCCATGATGAAAGAAGGGAAGGTAGCCCCATGGTTAGGCAAGCAGGAGACGGGTTATTGCATCTTCAAATATACAGGAGACAAGTGGTTCCTTTGAGATGGGCTTGGCTTTCTGCCACTTCCTTCAGTCAGTGTCAGCTGTTCTTTGTAACTCAACAAGGCAACCAAACAAGCTGCAGTTTCTTGCAGTTTTACAGAAATAATTTTTCATTATACTCGAAGTCTGAAGTGACTGTTCCTTATCTTTCCAGTTTTTTGGCAAGATTAATTTCTGTGCGGTCCTATGGCAAGGAAAAGCCATGACCTCCAATTCTGATTCACATAAAATTAAATTCAATTACATACATTTCCCTCAGTAGTTGTGGTCCTTGTCTGATCACCCTGCGTATTTTTGTTTGTTTTCAAATGATGCACAAGCTATTTAAGAATAGGAAAATTAGTGTAGAAATAACTTTTATTGTTTCTACTTCTTGCTGATGTTCCCCTAAGCCTTGAGGGGTACTTACCTTGAGCTCCTTGTTTGGTTCTGTTGCTAAAGAACAGTTGGCAGCCTTTACTTGTGTTCCTGAGGGGAAGAGAGAGTACTGAAAAAGGAGTGGGTTTATGCTTTTTATTTCTCTTGTTCAGCAGTAATATTTTTCACGTGCAGTAGTGTTAGAGGTGGTGCTAAAATGTTGTCATTAAATCCTGATGTTACACATCTGGCAACC
The DNA here is from genome assembly GCA_013400235.1 of Oriolus oriolus. Classification (NCBI taxonomy): domain Eukaryota; kingdom Metazoa; phylum Chordata; class Aves; order Passeriformes; family Corvidae; genus Oriolus; species Oriolus oriolus. The sequence goes on along the minus strand of VXBT01007268.1, from coordinate 113,807 downwards.
TGTAATGGAAACTATTCTCTGAATATATGTAATGCAGCTTTTTATACTTTATAAGTTGGCATTTAAACTAGGTATTTCTTAATTTTAAACACCGTCATGCAATATCTAAATCTACTTCTTATAGATGTTTGTGGGCAAAATTCCCCATTTGTTTTAGAGAGCATTTTATCTTATGATGTTAGTAATTGAAGGAAAGTTGGAACTACAATCAGAAAACAACTGAACACACCAAACTTGTATATTCTAACAATTCATAAGTAATGTTTGTATTCTGATAGTTTAAGTAAAGGATGTCCTTTCCTTATGCTAATGTCTGTCCTTAATTCTACTCTGATGAGGAAAGCGCAGTACAGTAAAGCTTTCCAAATCTTTGCCTTTAAGATCCAGAACTAATAAAGCTTCAGAACTTACTTTTCTTTTATTCCTACTTCTCTTGCACAGATTTGGGAGCTTGTGTTCAAATGTTTTAAAGCAGACAAAATGCAGAAGTGTCTGAGGGAATGCAGTTGGGAGTCATACAGAACTCTAAAAAATTACCTAATATATGAGATTATTTTAAGTATCTGTTACTTTTGGTTTGTTTACTATACACTTGAATTATACATAGATATTTTGTGCTGTTTTTTTATATTCCAGAATTCCCTTTACTGTTAAAGATAACATTTAATGATGACAGAAGATTAAATGGTCTGTGCAGAATCTTTCGCCTCTGGTAAGTGAAAAGCAAACATCTTCACTCTACTAGATCTCTTTGTTTTTCATTACTCCAGAAAAATTAAAATTATTTGACCTGGCCTCAGGCCTTCAATTGCTCTGTTGGGTTATTAAAAATACAGTGAAGAGCCAGTAATGAGTGCTATTCCTTATGTACCTTGGCTGTTTGTTCTTTACAAATAGAAGATTGATTACAATGGTTAAGAGACTTGGGATTTATTGACTTGTCTTCCCAGGGATTTTTTATCTCATAATTGCTTTCAAGAGTATTTTCCTGCTTTTTTCACCCCCATTAACCACTGAATCATCTTTTTCTGTAACAATCAGTAGTAGCTGAGAATGCTAGCCAGTAAACTCAGTCCTAACAGCTGGCTTTTTCCAAATTGTTAGGAGTATTTGAGGATGCTTACTGAAGTGAGAGAACCTGAAATATTGGTTAGGTAGAATTATGGACTTTATTATCTTGAGGGTAATTCAACCGCAATGTGGGGGAGAGTTAAAACATTTTTATCAGAAATGTCCAGTGGTTAATATTTGATTGCTTCCCCTTTTGTATTTTAAACAATGAATACTTTCGTTGTCAACTCCTCTCCTGTCTCTGCAAATAGCTTAAACCCTGGATTTGTGTGTTACTCACAGGTGAATGTAGTAGTTGTTACAGACATGTGTTATGAGCAAACCAGGGGCAATGTAAATCCTCTCACAAAAAAACCACAGGCTCTTTTAATGCTGATATTACTTCCCCATGAAATACTAAACCTTCAGTATTAGAACACTGATGTACTTTGTTCCAGTTTAGCCATATTCATTTGAGGTTAAGCAGATAATCCTGTGAGCTTTGAGTTTTCTTTGTAGTCTCTCACTTCTCTGGTGGAAAATAAGCTGCAGTACAGTCTTAGAAATTAACGTAATGCTTAAACTCTCAGATACTGTGGTTTAATTATAAATACTTCGCAGTATAATCCTTGCTCCTAAATAACATTTGGAAAGCAGACAGAAGCAACTTTATGTAGGTGATAATGAACTTTGAGGCTAATTTTAAGTTGTAATATGTGTGTATTTCTACATATGAATTAATAAAATATTGAAATAAGTTTTAGCACAGTAAAGATGTCTAGGAAACCTGTGTTTGGGATGAGAAGTAATTATTTGGGGAAAATGATGTGATACGCGCATCTTTTAAGAGCACAAACAGCTGCCATCATTCCACCCTTCAGAAGGAACGATACAGATTCCAAATCAGGAAATTATTTGGCATTTTTGAGGTGTGTAATTCTTAGGTACCTATTATTTTGTCTATTATAATACTTTGTTTGTTCTTGAAGGGAATTTGGCATGAAGTTTTTAGGAGTTTCTCCAGTATACAAGTTATTACCATAAATTATGAGATGGTAGTGGAAAGAGGTACAAAGACATCAAGTTCTTTGTTTCTCCCTGAGCCTGGCTCTGTAAGAACAGACTTATAAAAACTAAGCTGTTTTATCTGGTATATGGTAGATTATCTTCAATAGTGAGATAAGAGGGAACAAGTTGACCATTCAGAAATTACTGCTGTTGATCTATGAAACAGATGGAAAAAGATTTTTGTTAAGCTGATTGTGTAAAATGCAGTGTAGCAAAGGAATTTGAATATGAAAATAAACTTGCAATTCCATGGTGACACAGAACCACATATTACAATATATTGACATGTGATTTGTGCATTTACAAGGGGGATTTATGCTGTACAGAGATGCTTATTAGATATCACACAAATTATTTTGCAGTTGCAAAAATCGTAGCTTTTATATTGTTAGGTTAAGATAGATGCTGTAAATACTAATTTTCAAAGCATGAATCAACTCATCCAGGTTTTGGATTTTAAAATGCTTTCTCCCATTATAATTAATATTCAGTTTTAGCAGTGTGATCTCAGTGTAAAATCAGCTTATCTTTCAGGCTGACATGGATTAGGAATCTTGTTTTGATAAACAGTCTACAGACCTGAGTGATCATAGGGCTTATCCGTCAACTTTGAAATAAGGACACGTAAAAGTAAATGGACTTGACTGAGTTTTGCTGTGAACAGATATATAGAGCCTGACCATACAGGAAGTTCAGATTGTAGCTGTGGTTTTGTACATCCACGCGAATTCAGTTGCTCCATTTCAAGCAGTAATTTACTCATCTTCCCAGGTGTATGTGCGAAGATATTTTTTAAATTTAAATTTTAAAAAAAAATTTCTTGTGCTGTTGGTATCCTTTCAGATAAAGGATTGTACTTAAATAATTTGGAAAATTAAATGTCGTGATCAATGATATAAGAACCTTATTTAGGGTCAAATTTTTTTTACAAATAAGACAAGCCTTTTTCCCCCATTCAGCAGATTTGCTGCTAAGGCACAGAATTCTTTGTACCAAGTGAAAAATAAAGCTATGTATTTTAATGACATAAAGATTCTGTGAAGTGTTCACATGACAGGCACCTTTTCTTGTAAATCAGTGACAGTTCTTTTCATAACTCTTCTTTGTATTTGTTTAGTAAAGACACACAGTCATTATTGCAATATGCCATTGTAATTTGTAGATGCCAGGAGGTCATCTTGTCTATAGCAGACAAGAGAATCCCATGCATTTTAAGTACACATTGGTATTTCTGTGATCACCAAGGAGTCAGGAACACCATTAAGCCCAAGCTTCCTGTGCCACTGTCATCATCTCTGCAAACGCAGATGTCTGCTCACAGAACTTGCAGGAGTTGTAAATCACAGCCACTTTTATTTTCATGTTGGCTGTAGGTTTACTTATACAATTTTCATCACAATTCATTCTTCGTGTTAGATAGTTTGCTTAGATAGTCTAAGCTACTATGATAAAAGGAAAAATGAATTAGAGATACCAAAAAGTAGTCAATGCTGTTGGTCTTTTCCTGGTCAGTGTGTGTCTAGTGAGTGTGTCTTTGCTAAGGAGTATTCAGCGCTAGCACAGGGTATTGCAGATATGGGTACAATGGAGTGCAAAATCAGGATGCTCCTACAAATGTATGAATTTAAGATGGAGACAATGGGACTGTGCTAATGGTACCTAGATATTGCACTAGTATGAAATGTGGTATTTTTCACTAATTCCCAAAAAAGTTTCAAGACCACAACATCAGCTTCAGCTGGATTGAGACTGCAAAACCAATACTAGATTCTTTCACTAAAAGTGTAAGCTTTCTGTACTGTGAGACCCAGCAGTCCACCCAGTTAGTTTTTCTCTACAGTGAAGGGAAGTTGATTATACTGAAAGTGGAAGTATGGCTCTAATAGTCATGACTTATTTCTCAAAGCACAGCTCAGTAACAGAACCCCACCCTGCCATGGGCTGTGTAGGCTGATTGGTTTTCAAACACACCACGGGATATTGGAAACAGTTATGCTCAAAAGCTAGGACTGGTTGTGGGAGCTCCCCTGTGTGCTCTGGGGTAGCCAAAAGGCAGCCGTGTTCTGACCACGTAATCAAAAGGCTGCGACAGAGACTGAAATATTACTGAAGCCATTTGGGAACTTCTTCAGTTTCCCTCTTCTCCACAGACTGGGGCTCTGCAGGCTTCCTATTTGTTTTATTAGTACAGATTTACTGATCAAGGACAACATAACTTGGGAAAGAATAGGGATCATATTTTTAGCACATAAATATACCTTAAAAAGAGAACTTAGTCATGCAAACTTAGCATTTATAAGAATTATATGGATATGAATGACCTGTGTAAAACTACGTATTACTTGTTGAAAGAATCTGGAAATAACAAACTGTCACAAATAGCATTATGTGTCCTGTAGGTCATGATGAGATATTTTATCCTGAGATCAATGAGAAGTAAATAAAATCTGTCAAATGTTTTAATTAAATATTCAAAAAATTTCAAGTAAAAATTAGCTAGATTTTTAAAGTATTTATTTTCTGCATGTAGTGCATCTAAAAATAAAATCCATTTTAATTCTTTCAAATTGAAATACATTCTGGGACCAGCACAAAAACTGGCACCAGGATACAGCCTCATGGGGTTAAGATATGAGCTGATTAAATTCTTTTTAGACAGGAAACAGGGTTAATTTTGAAGTTGGGGAGTGCTGAAGAAACTTAATTCCCCTTTCTTTTTTCCCCTTAAATGTTGTACATTTTAAGCATTAAAAAAAAATTATCATTCTAATGAAAATCTGCGATTACAGCTGTTGCTCATCTTTTATTTCACAGAAATGATTTTTCAGTTGCAAGGGTCATATGTTAAGATGTTTTGGGGGTTTTTTTGTACTACAGTCAGCACAACAAACACTATGGTTTGACATACATCTGCAAATAAAGGCTATGCCCAGTGCAAGCTGGGGGATCAGCTTTAGTCAAAGGTTTCCCGTAAATAAGCTCAAAGTACCCAGGGAAGGAAGTGCAGGCTAATGTGGAAGTCACGTTAAGTATTCTTGGCAAATTGTGACGTGTGCAGCAGCAACTGCAGTTTATTCGGAGCTGCTAAGAGGACACTGAAAGAACCCTGATGTACAGGTGCTAGGTTTGGATTTAAGAAATAGTCTGTACAGTATCAAACTATATAAAAAGCTTAAAAACCACAATGAGAATATATTTTAAAATTTTTTTCTATCTTGTAAAAAATTTTTAAATTAGGTCCAAACCACCATTAAGAAAGATATGAAATGTGCAGTTTTTCAAGTGGAAACAAGGGGCACAATAATGATTCCATAGGGGTTAATTAGAGTTGCTTTGTGATTGTTTCCTGTACCTTCATATACCCAGTAATCACACAGAACTCAGAGCAGTTCTCTTCAGGCAAGTAGGACATGAGCTAAAAGTATCATCACTGATTTCAGTAGGGAAGATTGGCTGCAACAAGGAGTAAAAAGCTATTTTAAGAGACAAATGTACAGTACAGTCTATTTATGTAAATACTTGGAAAACTCAGGAACAAAATTGTTTCCTAAGTACCGAGCTGTGAAATCAGTGCGCCATATGGAGCTATAATATATGGCAGAATATTTTAAAATCCTAAACCTTCTTGAAAGAAAACTGTTGTAAAAGTCTACATGTAGAATAAAGTGACTACTCACTTGTGTTTTAACTGAAAGCTGCAAAGATATTTGCAAATCTACTAAAAATAATATAACTTGATATTGTTTAAAGGCAGTAACCCTTTTCACACAAAATTTCTCACAAAGCATAGAGTGTGGAGATGATAAAGCCAAGTGAAACAGATGGCTGTAACATAATTCATGAGTCTTAACTAGCACTTAACACTAACTCTACTTTCAATTTGACAAATACAATAAGACACCTATGTTGACATACACGTGGTACACTTAACTACTTTTATTTATGCAAGTGAGGTATTAAAATTATCTTGAAAAGCGGACATCTAAAGAAGAAAAAATGGTATGAAGAAGAGAATAGTAGTCATTATTTTCAGTGATTAGTAGTTGTAGGGTTTTTTCTTCCAATATCCTATCTTATAATTTCCATGCACACGTCTCTGTCTTACTCCTCCACTAGATAGGTAGCTTGGGAAGATGGGAGGAAATCCACCACTTTTTCAGCAAGAATTAGTTATGAAGACTGGTTTTGTTTTTTGAAATGAATAAGCTAAAAGTGTGTGCATCTCACACGCTGCATATGGTGCAGTTTTAATATATACACTGTCGTTGTACACGAGCATTTTTTATATACACTGATACCACCTTCAGCAGGAAATTAAAAGTCAATAGATAATGAACCTTGTGCTGTATCTTCCCTTCCTCTAACATAAATTTCACATGGAATCTCCTCCATCACCCTGTCTTCTATGACCTGCTCGGGGCAGTCGTGAGCTTGCTTGAAAGTGTAAGTGCTTTTCTTGAATGTGCTGTTAAATGTTTTCATGGGCTGGGGCTGCGCAAAGTCATTGCGGAAGGGCAGTTCCATGGAGCTCAGGTTGGTCCTGCTCTGTTTGATACTGGAGGCCTGGGAGCCACAGTGGTGGTCGTGAATGCATCTGGAAGCTGTTGAAGGGCGGCGCAGTTTCTGATAGTTTTCAAGTTCCTCTGATAAATCTGCCAAATCTGCAGAAATTTCTTTGTCCCTTAGTGAGAAGAGCTCATAATGTGGAGGATCAAATACTTCCTGGAAACCAGTTTTATTGAAGGCAGTCTTGCAAGCCATAACCTTTTTGCGAGGTTGCTTTACTTGCACTAGAATTGAAATGATGAGAAGAACTAAAACTATCCCTGTTGTGATGCCAATGACTGTCCCATGGGTTTTGGTGATTTGTTCAAACAATCCCGTTTTTTTCTTTTCTGCAAAGAAAAAATGATTATGACAAGACATTTATTAATTTCCACACTTTAGATAATGTATTTAAACAAAGCAAAACTATTGTGATTGCCATGCAAGTGATAAAATTACTTAATGGGACTGGAGACTAGACCTGTATGTCAATGGGATTTGTCTAATTCCCTGCCATTAGTGGCTACCATATGATAATTCAGTGGCAGGAGCAACTCTGTGAACCAGTGCATGCTGACTCAGCTGGGGTGTGCCTTCCATCCTGAACCTTTACTGATGGTCTGTGTTCCTAAATCTGTGAGTTAAATAGGCTTAAATTAACCTTAAGCAGGTTAAATCCAGCTACAGATGATGTTTCTCTTACCATGGTTAGCTCCTGCTGGTAACATTCACAGTGATGTCAGTAGAAAACCTAGATTTAAAATTATCTAGTTCTTCTTTAAAAGTGAAATATTATCAGATATAAGAAAGACTGTACTGTTTGTTTTCACATCTCTTGGAAATGTAATGGCTGTGTCTATTGTGTAAGTCTGTTATACCTAATTCATCACAGGGAATTTCAGCAAAGCTGTATTCCAGTTCTGAGAGTCCAATGATCAAGTTACTTAAAAAAAAAAAGGCAGTGGGACACACAAACCAACCCAAATCACAAGGCGATTTTGGCTAGTACTTCGTGTGAAAACACACAAGATGGCAGCATCAGAACAAGATGGTTTTCCATATTAAAATTCTTATTTGAAGACTAAAGTTTTCCAGCTGGCTTTCTGTTCCATAAACATTCTGATCCTAGCGGACTGAAAGATTTCTACACCGCAACATTGGTTAGTGGCAGAAAAGCATTTAAGACTATGTAGAAGAAAATGTAGTAGCCTAAATCCTGCACAGTATTTTCAGATATCTGGCTCCTGGCATCTGAATATGTGTGTTATGCACCTAAGTACCAGACACAGTGCATGGGGAGAGCTATACACCATCATGTGTTATTTGAAACAATCCTTACACTAAGCAGAGACTCTCAAGGAGCTGGCTAATAAGAAGTTACATGTCTGCTTCAGAGCTTGGACTATTTACTTTGAGCTACTTTTTACCTTTGAAGTGAAGGAGGAAATCTCCCCTTGTCCTGCCTAGCTTAGATCTCAGTGGTACCATCCATGGTGGGAGGTATGACTTTCAGTGTTATGGCCGTTCTTTTGTCTGCATCTAGGTTTCTTAATTCTTGACAGAAATTTTAATCAAAAAGTTGTTTTGCAAAAGGCAGTGTCTTCTCCAGCTTCTGAAAATAAATTCCACACAACTGACTTCTCTATCAATTTTTGTGTTACACGGCTTAGGCATAAGTAGGTCACAATATGCTCAGATTTATATAGCTATTGATATGGACTAAACGAGAACTCTGGGTGCCTGCAGGAACTGAGCACAATTGTGAGCAGCTTTCTTTTTAAGGCTAAGTATTGCTTGTTTGGTTGCATCAGTCTCCCTTAGCTGGCAACGTGGGTCTAGTCTTCAGCTGCCTCTTAATTTCTGCTGTGCAAGTATTACAGCAGAATTTAGACTGCATTCAACATAAAACATGATAGGTTGTTCAGTGCCAGATACAACAATTTATAAATATTGGGAAAGACACAGTTTTTATGGAATTAATTCTTTTAATACTGCAGTATGTGAGTGAACTTTGGATTCTAGGGGAGAGCCTAGAAAGCAGCTGATAAAGATGGGAAAGAGATTTGGAAATGGAACTTAAGAGGGAATGTTGAATATTATCAAAGGCAAGGATTGTTTAGAGAAAGCTTAGTTTTACATTGCAAACTTGGGAGTTACGGATCAGATATTGATGCCATTCTATTTGTCAAAAAACCCTAACCAAACAAGCTCAAGTGTTTTTGTTCTATTGTTTTCTTTAGAAAGAAAAATTGTTGACCTTATACTTGTTTTGTTCTGACAACTGAGCTGTTCTTGAAGCATGGGAAAATGTTTGTGCTGTAACAGAATAACATTTTCTTCAAATTATGAAAATTTTTCTTACAAAGCCTGATATTGAAACAAGTCTTTACTGTAGTTGTGATGGTTGAAATAATACTCCCCAACCCATGTTCTAGAAGCAGCAATTTACATGTGTCTGTTTTCAATAAGTGTTTATTTCAGGCTTCCTAACAATTCCTCCTTCCTCCCATCCTTTCTCACACCATATACAGCCGCTGAATTTATCCTGAAATAGCCTGTGATTTACAACTCTAAACAAATGTTTTATAACTGTCTTTGAGGATCGTTGCTTCTATTTCAGCCCTGAGAGAGGCTTTTTGTGCTTGAAAATTTTTATCTCTAAAAGGTATTACCTGTCCCTACAATCACAATCCTTGCTTCAGTTGAAGTTTAGACATTGATAGGATGCAGCTGTAAAAAAAACCTAAATTCTATTTCTTATTAAGCTGATATCCTTTTAAAATAGAGAGTATATGCTGAAGAAGAAGAAATTTACTTAAAAGCAGTATGATCAATATTCAGGATGCTTACATGTGTCCTGAGTTTAAATAAAAATTTTGGAACACCTTCCTGAGATTAGCAGAATAGCTGTCTTCAGCATATTTCCAGGAAAAAGACATTTCATTACTTTCTTGAAAGGCAAAGTGACCAGCCTAGCTCATAAAGGCTGTGGTTTGCACTATATTCACCTCTGCAGTGATTCTCATCCCAAGGGTATGCACAGTTCTGAATGCCATTGCAGACTAAAGAATTATTGATGCACATGTTGCTATGGCAGAAGTAAGTGTTGCCTGAGCAGGGAGCTGCAGGAGAGAAGAGAAAGAAAACATTCAGAATTTTCAGTAATTGGTGCCTTGCAATAAAACTAGTAAGTTCCTGTATTTGGGGTTTTTAACATGCATTCTTCCTCTCTTTCAAACACAATCACTTTTCTTGCACGTCACTAATTATCTGATGCTTTTATCTCTCTTCATGTGATTGCTTTCAGCGTATCATCAATGCTGCAAAACCAATTCTTGCTCCAAAGGGGTAGGTAGCAAATAGAGACAGTCACAAAACACAGATAATGGAAGAAGGCTTTAGTATGTGCCTTTAAAAACTTAAAAATCGCATGCTCGCTATCAATTATATGTTTTTCTGTGGAGCATCTGCTGTGTAGATGTTGTGAAGCAGTCCCTGAACATCTGCATTTTAGAGCCCATTAATATCTTAAGGCAAATCAGATTTCAGCTTGTGGAGGACTGTTTCAGTAATTGCAAGAGATTTCAATAAACAGAGGCATCTAAGTCATTCCTGCTGGTGAATCAAAAGCTCCTGGATCCTCCTATTAGAGCTAATGCAGGGATTGAGAGAGTGCAGTTTAGCTTTTTATGTATCTATCTATATATAGTCAGAAATTTGAAGAAAGAAATTAACTAGAAAGCTGCCCTATGTTTTTCTTAGTATTTGTTACAGCTCCTTGACATTAGAAAAAATATATTAAAAAGTAGTAATAATTCTTTTCATGGTGTTGTATGATATACATAGGGTATTATTTATGAATTCAGGGCACTGGACAAGACATTGGTTTTTCCTTTGTTTCAGTAATGTGGTATTTTTATGATGGAAATGTCTTTTATTAAATAGCAGAGATGTGTGATAGATATTCTACTATTTGGTTTCACAGAAAGTGTTCTTGAGCAGTCTGGATTCTCTGAAATATAACAGGAAAACCTGAGGGTAGAGCAGAGGGAATGACTGCTCCTGAACACTGCATTTCTCACTTAGTCCTTCTGTTAGGCTTGAGAATCTCAATGACAAAAAGAGGAGTTATGCCTAAGAAAAAAGAACATTCAAACCTTTAATTCTAATTTTGCATTCTTAAATTAAATATATATTGTCTTCCCATTGCATACTCCACTGAAGTTTGGTAACCTAGACTCACTGGTTTTAAGCTTTTGTATTTGCTGTTACTGCTTAACCCAGGCAATCTAGCAAGAAGTCCCATATAAGAATTTGCTTTAATTGTAGTGCAAGTATGAATACAGAATATACTTAGAGTGTTACTTTGGAACAGTTTATCTATGTAGTTTCAGTGCTTAAAAATGTCATGGGTAGCTATCACATCACTTCCTTGCTCATGTGAGTTGAGAATTTAATTGTTGGGAAAGCAGATCTAGTCTGAAGAACACTGCTTTAAAGTAGGATCCGTCCTTCGGAAGGTCGAGATCAGACCCACTCTGTCAGTTACGGCATAATGTAAGACATATTCCCTTTCTTATTTCCCTGAACAGGTGAATTATTTTTACAGTTCTGTATGTTTGGATGATGCATTCTGCTGTTGCTTCTCCATCTGCCAGCACAGTCTCTGTGTTACATGTTTGTGTAGTCTCTTTAACTTCTTGTGGATGTGGCTTTTGTTCACAGTTCACGAAGATGGGAGAAATGGACTTATTCTCCTTTTGTCTGGTATTTGGGGAGTTTGGAGTCTAAAAGTCACAATGACTTATCAGTTCCAACCTAGGACTTCAAGGACATAGCTGGACTGTTCTCATAACAGCTGCCCAAAAGTGGTGCAATGCTCCCAAGTGCTCTTTGTATACAGCATTACTCATGAATTGAATTAAGCCAGGAATCAAATATATTGATTTTTCTCATTGCTGTTAGCTGAATTACTTAGTCAAATCGGCAAGCAGTGCTTAGGTGTGTGTTAGGTGACTGTCATGCACTATTAGTTCATTTATGGAAATCTTTCCAGAAATATTGATTGTTTTCATGGTTGGCTTCATATAATTACAAATCATTAGCAAGGTAGAAGAGAAAGATAGCTTAACAATCTGAAAATAAGATAAGCTCAGATTCACTTTCTTCAGGTAGAAAAATTGCTTATGACTAGATTATATAAAAATACTTGAAACACTTTTTAGCCACATGCTTTGCAATGACCCAGTCCAAGAAAGGCAGTATCGCAAGTAAATAACAATGATCACATACCTTTGCAGATGTTCTTCTGCCAATGACTTTTGAGTTTTTTTAAACTCATAAATTTGGAAAGTTATCTGCCTTTAGGAGTATTTAGTGTTTCAACCTCTTGCATTAAAAAACCCCCCACAATCCTAAAAAAAAAACCCAAACTCAACAACAACAAAAATCTCACTCCAATATTTATAATATAAATAGATAATTTCCCTGGCAAAGTTCATAGCATTTTCTAAACTGAAAGCTGGAATAACTTGCACTATCACCAGTGTTAATAACAGTACTGAAATAAAAGCTACTGGAAAAGCAGTTATCAATTTTTGCAAGTTGTACTTAAAACTGACATTTATTTAAATTCTCAATATCTAAAGCTTATTAAATGCCTCTTGTAGGTTAAGCAATAGACTAGCTTGAAACATGCAATTGTTCCTTACTACCCTGTATTCAAAGTAAGCCAGAAGCTATTTCTCTTATACATATCTGTTACTTTAGAAAGATTGTTTTACAAAAAGTAGCTTTTCTCCTATGTTAAAATTTACTGTTTTATGGAACAGAACATAAAATCTACCTGTTACCTGTAACCTGAACTTTCTTGCAAGGTAGCGACTAGGATCTCTTTCAGGACTGGCTACAGACATATTCTGTCAGAAGAGCTTTTTTTTTGTCAGCAAATCTGTACTATTTATTCTTCAAGCAAAACTTTTTGAAAACCTTTAGCACAAGCATAGGTCTCGTCTGTAATGGGAACATTTGACAGCTCTCCCCACGTATCTCAGATCTGCTCTGCAGTTCTGAACATAGTCTGCTTTAGTGCCGTTTATTTCCAGGTTCTGCAATGTGGACAGTATTGTCCTTTGTAAATACGTGAGGCAACAAAATTCCATGCAGGGAGAACACCCTTAGATGTAAAAAATCTCACAAAAAACCTGCTTTCAAGAAACATCTTTATTTACAGTGAGAATAAAGACTATCTCTAACCCAGGCTATGGAATCCAAGCAGAAATCCAGATGGCATTTACAACTCTGCTTTAAATGCAGCCTTCTTGAATAAACTTAACTACTTATCCATGGTTGTGCAACACCACAGGGCTTTGCTAAGGGAGCACGTGTGGGGTCCTTGAGAGCCAAATGCAGCTTGAGGGTAAGGGAGCAGCTTGGCTGGAGGGGGTGCAGTTCCAGACCCACAATTGAAGATAGAGCTGTGGATAGGAAGGAGAGTGAGACTTTACAAGATTGGGCTTGTTTTCTACTCTTCTGAACAGCCAGAGTGGGCTTAGAAGAGCCTGTTGTGGTGTCTGGCAGGGAACTGGGAGCTAGTGGGAGAGCACACTTCAGTCCCACTGTTGTCTTTTTGCAGTACGTCTGTGCTAGTTTGTAGAGAAGGATGTCTCTTTGTGAGAAGGATGTAGCCTGGGGCAGTACTGCTGAATGGAAATGGAAATTTTCAAAAGGAAAAGAAACCTTTTAAGAATGGAGGAAAGCTTTTCTTCAGGAACCATGTTAGAACTGTAATAAAGCAATTTTCTAATTTACCTGCTACCATGTGAAGGAAACAGAAACAACCTTTTTCATGTATTCCTGCTGCTTAGTATACAGCTGATGCTTTCCCTAAAATACTTGAAATACCCTGATACCAGGAGAATTGGCACTTTCAGGTCTACTTACGATCCACAAAGGAGGTGAAGAGCATTCTGAACCTACTCAGTCTGCTGCCTTCATCTGCCCACATCCGCACCACCCCTGTCCCCGTCTGCAGCGTGACATCATTGGCCACTGTGCTGCAGAACTTGGCCTTCAGGTTTTCAATGGAACTGCTCCCATCATACACAGCAACAAAGTTCCTCTTGCATTCATTGGAGTGCTCCATTTGATAGTCCAGAAATCGCATATAGATCTGTTAGAAAAGAGGAATCAATGTCTTTATACAGAGAGGAGGATTTTCTGTCGTAGCAAATCTTGAATAAGATGTTTTGTTCCCTTACACATATATGTAATTCCCAATTCACAACTCTTTTAAACTTACATTTTCTTATTAGATGTCCATGTAGAGTATTAAGTGAAATTTGTCTTGGGTATCTGTTTCACTTCTCCCTGCTCTGCAAAACATTCTTTATTTAAAAATCTACTTTGATTTATTTCTGCTCTCTTTGGAAAAACAGTACCAAGCAACATACTTGGTGAAGAAACCCCCAAGAAGCTCTGCTAAATGTGAAGTCTATTTCTCTAGAAGAGATACAAGGAATGCATAAATGTACTGAAATAATTTAAAAAGTATTTTGCCTGTTCTTTTTCCTTTCTTTTTAATTCATAAAAACAATGTTGAAATATAAGGGAAGGAGTCTAGTCAGAAAAGCTCTGAAGTGAAATAAGGAAATCAAAATTTACTGCTTCAGAATGAAAGCTAATTACTGAACCGTAGCTGTGTTATGGAAGACAAACCATGAAGTCAGGAGTAATTTGAATAAAAATGGAAACGAAGAAAAGTAAGCTGGCTGTGTAGGAAGAATTAATGAATTTAAGCTAATCTTAATACCTCTAAAAGCAGAAATCTGATCCAAGAGAAGGCAGCATATGTGTTAGAACACGTGCAGCAAGGAAATTAGAAGATTGAGATGGTATTTAAAGAGTAAGTAAATAATTTATTTTGCTGGAGCAGGAAACTCGTGCAAGATTGTAATTCAGTTAAAATTACATGGACACATCAAAAGGCTTTTTAATCTCTTCAATGGCTGTATTGGAATTCTCAAAATTCTTCTGGAAGTTTTGAGATATGAAACCAAGTCACCTAAGCATGCTGCAAAGGCCATTTCAGACTTAAAAGATTCCTAGATAGCCATTGTGTTGACAGAGAAGAAATGTGTCCAGATGGAGGCTGGGGTGCTCCTCCCCTATCCATGAGATCTCCCGCTTGTCCCTTGGCTCAGCCTGCTCCAGCCTGGGGCTGTTTGAGCACCGCTCCTGACCGCCTCTCCAGCCCATACCAGGGCTGCTGCAGAGCTTCTGCAGCAGGGCTTTTATGCATCTGCCTAAAGACTCTGGGACTCCTGCTCAGGTGGGAAGCAGGAGGTCAGGGCAGATGAATCCCACGCTTGTGCTCTATTACTCAGTTTGCTGCCCCTTTGCCATAGCTTGCTTTTAGTCTCACTGAGTGCCAAAGCCTTTTAAAACTGAATTAGAAAGAATTTGTTAAAACAAAACCAACCATCTGTGAGAGACAAAAAAAGATATGCCCCCAGCCCACCCCCTTCTTATGCCTGTCAGGTTTTATTGAAAACATGGTAAAAGAGCACAGGGAAAGACAGGTGACACTTGTACCCCTTGGCTTTTCCTTCCCAGTGCTTCCTGAGACAGGTTGGCCAAGCACTGCCTTCCCTTGCCCATTCTGTCTGAAGGTGCAGCCTGTGCCATATTAGCTCATAAAACCTCACTGTTTTGTGATTTTCAGCATATGTAATTTTTCTTTTTCTCTAGTTTCTTTTTTTTTTTTTCTTCCCTGCCCTGCTATTTTTGTTAGATATACTGCTGGAAATTCTTGGCTACATTGAGAACCTGTCTTCCATTGATGACTTATCTCAAAAACATGGATGTGAGCTGCAATTGCTAGTATTTGGGCAGAGAGATGGTATTTTCTTTTAATGATTGACTTTATCTATCTGCTACAAATTTACAGTGGAAACTAAAAATAATTTAGCACACTTTTAGTAGAGCTATTATTTGTATGATAACAAAGGAATAATCCTATTAAAAGTGCTCACCTCTTCACAAGCTCCTTTGGATTAATGTGTTAGGCAAGCATAAAAGGTCCTTACTCTTACATTATATTGATTATTCTGGTAATTTTATGAAATATGGAGGTAATTTTTAAAGTACCTGCTATACACATTTTAAAAGTACTTTCATTGCTGCACTTGTGTCAGTTTTAAAAGTTTATTTTTATTACAAAATTAAATTGCGGAAATTTAAAAATGTCTACGCTTTTTTTTTTCTCAAGAGACTGCACATTATCAGATCTAATGGATTTTATCATCATAATTCTGCCTGAATTGAAGCTTGAGAAACCACTGTCAGAATACTAAGAATTATTTTTCTGTAATGTTTTAAATCAATAATTTAGGATGATGATCTAATTTCAGGACTCACCCAACTATAACTCTGCCTTCTGGCAACATTCAATAATTTATTAAAATACTTAAGCACAAGACCTGGTGCACTCAAGTGGCAACGTAGAGAGAAAATGGGTTTGTTATTGTTTCTGGAAGAACTATGTCGATTACTTAGACTAGTATGGGGCTCCTGGGACTTGACTCACTTCCTCAAAGGCTCAAATATATTAACGGACTTTTAATTTCTTTCTTGTCTTGTCCTCTTATTATCATCTTTTTGGATGCTGTTTTAGAATGCACTTGCAAAGTGGTTAACAGGGCTGGTTAGTTAACTGTTAGGAGTGTGTAAGAAGGCAGTGGGAAGGTTTGTCATCTTGAGAGCTACTTAAAAATATTTTTTATTCTTTTTGCATGTGCAAGCAGAAGCAAAATTAAAGATGTGCATGCTATATGAAGAAAAGTATGTGCTCTTCTGTGCAATTCATATTTAACAAATATGATTCTGAAACTATTATGATTCAGGCTATAGCTATTGTATTTTGGAGTTGTGAATAGGATTTTATCCTTTCTGCCTAACAAGGTAAAGACTTTATATTTAGCTCAGACTGCTGATGAAAGTGGGTTTTAAGGTGCTGGTTTGAATTAGATTGGAGAAGCAGGTGCATATTCTGCTGACTTTGAACAGAACCAAATTCACCAATAGAACCACTGGAGGCAAGATGTTAAGCTTAGGCAGTGAGATTTACTGGAAACTACTGAAGACGTCAGCCAGAATTTTTGCCTGCAGTCTTCAATTAAAACCAGCGTCCAAGTCAAATACCCCTGAAAATTGTTGCTTAAACACCTCTCACAGGTATTTGGTATTTGAAGCTTCAAATAATAGGAAGCCAGCACTATGGACTGGTATAAGTTTAATTTCAGAAACCATTCTCTCTCTGGATTTCCTAAGCCACTGCTACATGACTCATTTCAGTGAAAGTACATTATGCAAATCACAGTTAGTGACCATTACCTGTTGCTAATGTCATGGAAACCGATTATATACTGAATTATATGAACAAAACCCACCTTAGCATTTGGAGTAGCTTTAATTGTCCATATACAGTCAACTGCTTGTCCTGGTTTTGTTTTTCCTTCTTGTTCTACTTGACTGGAACGTATTATTCCATCAGCTCCTGAGAGCTCAAATTGGCAGTCTAGGGAGAAGATATACCTTGCTGTCAAATGCAATATCACATTAATTTAAAATTTCATGTATAAAGAAATTGTTACTATCATACTGTACCTGGGATGGGATTTAAAATACCTCCTAGGTAAGTGAAGTCAGGATCTGTAATAGAAAGAAGTCATGAATCACAAGGGCTATCAGTGCTTGAGAATCACTTCAAGCTTTAGTATTATCTGCAGATTATGTCCATTTTTTATTGTGTCACAATAAAAATTGCCAGAAAGTTTACTGAGTCAATTGGAGCGTATAGAGACAAAGTTTTTTTAGATGAGAACATTATTCCACAAAGACTGACCTTATCTGAAAAAGGTAATTCTATCCTGACAACTGAGATTTCTAGCATAACACCAAAAATTACTATTCAGTATTTTGTTCCTACGTTATATTCTGAACTTAACTATGTCAGTTTTCACCAAAATCACTGGAGCTCCACAAGAGTACAGGGGATTTTTGTGCAAAAAGGTTATTTAGATTTATTTTATCAGACTGCTGTCTGTGTAGTTTTGAACAATTTGAATTGAGCTTAGCAGAATATATCAACACTTCTAAATTTCTAACTCTTCTTAAAAAAGTATGTGAAGGAGAACAGTTCAATCCTAAAGGTACTTTTTCCTGGGGTATCTGTGTCTCTTGTATTAGGCCATGTGGAACAGTTCTAGACATGGTTTATAAAATGTTGTTCTATGCAAAGAAAGAACTAGTTCATTCAAAAGTGCACACTTCTTTGATACAAAGTTCTTTTCCAAATGAAGGTCTAGAGCTTGGATCTTTGTGATCCTATAAATGGTTTTTTTTCTGCACAGGAAGTTTATCACTGCCCCTAGAATGCTTCAGTTCTGAGCTTAAGACTCAGCACAATTCAGAAAATGCCTTCTTTGCCCTCCTCTTTTTATTTACCTATAGTGAAATCTATGATCACTATATGCAAAATTCTGCAAGGTTTTCAAACTTCTTTGTAAACTGATTTTTTTATGAAGCAGGAGTATGTGCATGTTCCCTTTCATTTTCACAACTGTGAAATATTTTACCACACTTCATATAAACACAGAGGAAGGAAAAGAAAAATATCAGTCTTTCAGTTGTTGCAATCTATTGTGAAAATAATATACAGTTTAAATGTGTATTTAAAGTTCCAGCCTGCAACTATGGTAATTTAGTTTTGAAAGTGATGTGGATGAAATGGCTTTGGAAATGAACTTAGTAAAAGGCATAAGTACTGTCCCTGTGAAAACATTTTATCATGCTCTTCCCAATGGTCTGGTCACCATGTTGATCTGAAGTTTCCAATTCTAAATCCCTAAGCAGTAATACATAATCATGAATTGTGTTTTCATGTGCTCTAGGGGTAAAGATAACATTAAGAAGTTATGTTTGTGTATACATTTATCGAAGTGGTAGAGCTGACACTTGCATATTGCTTTTGTCCCAAAGAACAATAAAATGCTGATAACTACACATGCAGTATCTATGAAGTACAGTAGTCAAGCATTGCACAAGGACATCAGGTCAAATTTTCATGTAAGAAGGATGCCCTGCCAGGTTTAAGTAGCTCCACAGAGCAGATGTAATTTTTGTTTGTCTAAGGCACTGTCAGCACATTGTGCTCTCCTTTGTACCTGTGAACTACACAGCACTTTGAGCAGAGAGCAGCTCTGTTGCCTGAGCCCAAGGGTTGAGAGCTCGAGCTTAGACTGTGCAGATATTTGCTCTGGGTTTTCAGAATGGAGATTTAAATGTTTTGCATCTGGCTGGAATGCTATTGTAAAGCTGCTTTGGGTGTTTTTGTCCAGTGTCTTGTACTCCTAGAAGAGACGCTGGTGAAAAGGCAGCTCTTTGCCTGCATAAATGCTTTCCTTTCCTACCACTGATGAAACTGGCACAAGTTAGAGCAATAAAGAGGGGTGCTGCTGAAGACTTCAGCATGAACCAGCTCAACTGTCTTCTTCACTAGCAAACTACAGACCAGTAATTTCCTTCAGTCAAGATTCCCAAAGTGTTTTTAGCCAAGTACCCTGTAGGATTAGCAGGACTGGGACTGTGGCTATCACATTGTCACTGTGCCTCCATAAGTGCTTATGCTGAAATGCAGCTCTAGGCTGAGAGAACAAACACACCCCCAGAGTTCAATGGGAGCAGATGGTCATTAACTCAGAATTTTAGACATCTTTACCTGGTATAAATGAGTATTTTGCTTGAAATCCCTTTCCTTCCAGCTCCTCATCAGAAATAAACTTGATCCACATAAATCTCCCTGTTGATCTAATTAGTGCAGGACTTTTCAGACCACAGTAACGATTAATTAGAGGGGAGAACCCAAAAGGTCCATCTCGAACCTCCAGATGATCAAACCGACATTCAAATGAGGGTTCTATGTAATAGGGTTCATCAAAGGTCAACTCAATTCTTTGTCGTGGAGCAGCTAGACATAAAAAAAAAATGAGCAAAAGATTAAATGAAGATCTAGATAAAAAACACAAAGCCATGACGTAATGAAGAGACAGGCCTCCAAAACAGCCAGATGAGAAAGAAACTGGAAACTTCTCAAACCACATCTGCTACAAAAATTTAAAAAATTATTTTCTAAAAGATACTTTTGCATAGAATTATACAAAATTTTTTACTTGCTGATCTTAATTGTTGACAATTCAGGAATCACATTGATTTAATGCAGCACATGTAACAGATATTAACATATATGCAAAGGTATTCATACAGGGTTTAATATTGAGATATAAATTAAAGCAAGTGTTCTGTGAAAGCAAAATACATAAAAAAGGACAAAACACTGAGCTATGCAGGAAAGAATGGAAAAGAGAAAGGTGTGAAGAACTACTCGCTATTTCTTAAACATAAAGTCTAAATTTGTAGATCCTTTCACAGAAGACATCTTCTATTAGACTACTCAGAGAAGTGTGCGTGCTTCATAGATGTCAATAATACGCAGGTGGCTACAGATACTGGTGGGTCTGAGCCAGTGGCAGCCTACTATTAGGATCCAGATCAGAGCCCTAAATCCTGACTCTCACATTGGTGTTTTGTATCCCAAGACTTTCTCCTGTATGAATGGCTTTAGTGTTCCTTGTTCTCAGCATCAGTTGTGCTATGTGAACTTCCCAATCCTTGCTGGGATCTGGAGCAACAGCACGGAGCCATCACACGCTGCCTGCTTCTCCTGAACGCGGACAGGATTTGCTCACACGGCTCCAGCACTCCCGTCAGACCTTCTGCCTCACTCACATGAGCTACACGTGTTTGCAGCTGCTGTGAATGTTGGCAGTGGTCTGCACGGAGGAGCAGATTTGGCTGGAAATTCTGGAGGGCCTTGGCTCCACTCAGGCACCCACAATGTTCCTGTGGAAGGACTGAGGAGAGCTGGAAGCTGCCTCTGTGCCCCAGCGCTGCAGCAGGACAGGCTGGCTGCTCTCTGGGGCACTCCCAGGCAGGCAAGGTGCAAAACCAACATGTGTATGTGAACAAGCAAAAGGGAGGGGTCTGTGAACCACTACTGCACTGTACAAATAAAAACTCACCAAACCTCATTACTTGAAATATTTCAATTAATTGATATGAATCTGATGATTAGGCTGACTAATATTTTTAACTGACTTCAGTGGGTTTTGGGTGCTTTCTAATAAGAGGAAAAATAATTGGAGTGTCAAGTCTTGCAGCCTTTATTTAAGATATTCTCATTGGAATATGGTTTTATTCTAGTTAATGACGTTTTTTTGTCCTCATCACATTATTTTAATAGTGACCTCAGCAGTGCTAACAAATCTGTGTATTTTTAGTACAGTGCTATGGCAGCCAGATGTATCTTTTTTATTAATGAAGGACAGCATAAAGGCTTTCTGCTGGTGAGATAGAACAATATAGCACAGTATAAAATAGTCTTCATCTTTTGCAATCTATTATCAGTGATATGAAGATAACAAGCTACAATTTTTATCTTAATAATTCTGTGCCTTCACAGATTACAGTAGATATGCTGCTGCTTTTCCTCGCTGTGAGGGTATGTCTTATTCTACATAGCTAATTTCTTACCGTTTGCATTTCTTATTTATTTGTTATTATTACTTGAGAGAGCAAATTTTGCTTCTTCAAGTAAATAACTGCAGAATTCATTATATTACCAGTATGGCCATGCAATACCTTACAGCAGTGTAAGATGACAGTTTTAACAGTTCAAGATTTTCCATTTACCAGTAAGATTACAGCAAAACAAAACAGAAATACAGCATGTACCTTCTAAGATATAGATGCACTCCTGATTGGGTGGGTACATGTTTGGGTAGTTTGGTGAAGCAAAATGTCCTCCATTACTGGTCCGGACCCAGTTGTCACACTGGGTGGGAGGAATGCGATTCACTCCAATATTTTGCCCACCTTAAGCAAAAAAAAAAAAGTTATCAAATAAGCCTCTTCTGCAAGCAGGTAGATTTGATAAAGTAAAACTCTGGCATGACACATAGCCTATGAAGAGGTAAGTAATTTATCTTAGTTTTTATTTTGGTTGCCAGCCCTCTCATAAGGTGCTCATTAATACCTATCTAAGAAAATCTTATGTTTAATTCAGTTTTTGAATATCAAATATATCGAGAAATTCTTTGAAAGGAAAGAGAGGGAGTAATTTTTTTTCTTTTTTTAACCCAACTCAGTTCAGGTTTTTGATACTCTTCTTTCTAAGTGAAATAGTCACAGCAGCTGCCAATACCATTATTTTATGGCTTATGTAATCTCCACTCCCATGTAAATATAATCGGAAATATTTGTCAGCTTTCACTGGTTTCCACCCTGATTCCAGAATATGCTATACTTAGGTGGGGATATCTATTTACAGTACGTTGTTGGAATACAGAGTGTTTATAACAGAATGAATTACAATATGCAAGTATGTTACAATATTACTAAATACAGTAATGGTAGTTAATAAAATTACTAGCAATAGGTAGATGGCCCCGGTAGCTAAGGGTCTCATTTAAGATCAAAGCTCCTCTTCTGGATGTACAGGGAAATGTGTTCTGTGACTGAAATTATGAAGGTTAGTAAGCTAATTCTTCATGCTGGAGCATTCACAGGAGCTTGGTTCAGATTTCCTCATCCATGGAGAAGAGGTTGGGAACAGTGTGATCTCTGACACTCTTAAGTACCTTTGACCCTTCTCCTTGGTATCAGCAGAACTGGAGAGAGTAAGACACAGGATATGTGGTTTCTGCTAGATATTTCCTAAATCTCACAGGGTGCTCTCATAGTATAATTTCTATTTACACAATTTTAATTTGCTGTGAGAGGACATCCATGCTAGTACAGGTCTTAGATGCCTCCAGTAAATTACATCACCTTCCACTGGTATCTTGACAGCTTTTTGATTTATGGGGGTGAAAACTCTCTCTCCTGCAGAAATTTTTCAAGGAAATTCTGTAGGTGGCAGTTCAAGGAATTCTTCTCCCTTAAGTATGGGTAATCCCACATATGAAAAAATAAGGTTTGTGAAATTGATTCCTTCCCCACTCAGCAGGCTTCAAAAATGCTTGTAGGTGGACTATTTGAAAAGCTTGTTGTCAGATACAGAAAACATGAATTTCCGTGGTAGTTTCTTTCCCACCGCTAACATCTAAAACTGTAGAACTTTACCTGGGAAAGTGAAACTTCCGCATTCTTTGTGACTGGATGGCTTTGTTCATTTGGGAGAAAATGCAGCAGATGGGAGGAAATGGGAAAATACTACAATTCATATTGGTAATTCAAGAGCTATTGATATTTGAATGCAAACACTTCCTTTCACTTATATTGCTTAAATAAAAGTTATAAAACGGTTACATTTTTTGAGAGAAAATAATCAAACTAAAATGTACCTTGTGTCTTCTGTGCAACAGCAATGCCTTCCACTACCAAGATTGTTACAAGCAACACTGATGAAAGAAATTAGACAGGGAAAACATCAGTAATTCTTCGAAGTTATAGACCATTTTCTGCTGTCATAATTCATGCAAATCCTGGCATCACTGACCAAAACAACTCAGAACATACAAAAATATGTAATTAATTAATGTGTTTTCTTTAAAATTTCAACTTATGAAACCAGTGCAGTCTACATGTACTGCTGGCCGTTCTTCCAGGTTCCTCAAGAAAGTGCGTATGAGAACAGCATGAATTAATTGTTTGAGGGGACTTTAAGAATGTTTTCTAGAGTTTACGTGGTATCCGTTGTCTATAAAACTTTTATATCCTGAAACAAGATGTTTCACTGCTATAATGAATCATATATATCCTAAAACTCTATTTGCATAGTGTGTGCAAAAGACTTCTCTGGCTCCCAAGAAATTAATCCAGACCACAGGAGACACTGCATGGTCTTAACCCCTGCATAGATTTCACAGAACTGGACTTACAAGACTGGTTGTTGTGATGGCTGCCACACAATACCAGAGATTTCTGCAAATGATGGGGCAGTAGAAAATGGGCAGATGCAAGTTCTGGAGATGGAGAGCCTCCCTCCTTCCTTGCTTCCTTCCTGGCTGTTTTACTTTTGGCCTTTCCCTTACATTTACACATTCCCTGCACCCAAGAAGCATCAGTATGAACAGTACATTTGAAAGATTCCATATTCCAGACTCCATCAGCAATTTTAAAGCAGGCTTGATGTTTGGATTTTCCTAAAATGCTTTGTCACCTCAAATTGTTTGGGATTTCTGGGAGGGGGAAAGAGAATGAAATAGAGTATATTAATATGCTACTCTTCAAATGTTCCATTTGCTTCCATCTTGAGTATCTCAGAAATTCTGAACACATCTCTTACAGAAACAGCTAAGCAGGCCTGGACTGCCCTGGACAGAAGCTGGCTGAGGGGAGATAGGATACAAAGTACAAAATCACAAGTATCATTGAGGTTGAGAACTGAGCAGCTACTACTTAGCTCTTCCAGTAGAGAACCAAGCGGTGTCAGACAAAGCAAGCAGGTGGCATGTTCAAATTAAACAAAGGTTTCTTTTCTTTTTCTTTTTTTTTTTTTTTAATGCACATACTTCATAATGCATCCTTGAGGTAGAAAATTCTGTTTCAGCAACCCCTTAAGACATAAGTTGTCGGAAGTCTGGGATGTATTTGGGGCAAATATAATTTGCTCTACTTTTATGCTTTCTGCTTCTGTATCTCTGTAAAAGAAGATACCAGGCTAGATGGACCTTTGATGTAACCTGCTTTGGCCTTTCCCATGTTCTTAATCTACTTGTCAGGCAGGCATGGCCTTAGCACTGCAGGGCAAAGAAGAAATTTCAACAAGAATTTTATTGTCACATTCAAGAAGTTCATTTTATTTTCCCAGCTTTCCTGCCTTGTTGCTCAGGCATTTTAGTAGCTCAGTTGAAATGGCATTTTCTCCATCTGTGGTTTTCCTTGTGTTGCTGTTGGACTTTGAGCCCTTTAGAGCTCCAGACTGAGCATGCACTGACTGTGAACTACAGTGATCTCGACTCAACTCATCCAGATGCTCCTCTAACGGTGGCATGGGTATATTATCTTGGGAAAAGATAAAAGGAATCAAAGTCTACTCCAGGAAGTGTCCATCTAGTGTTTATGTTTCATTATGTATGTTTCTGCTGCCCTTTCTTCTCTCTATCTATACTGAAGCACACTGGGTTTCATTCTGAAACTTTCCTCACCAACAACTGCTTTTCCTGTATAAGTCAAGTTCATAACTGTGGGTGTTTTCTAAAATACCATATGGGTCTTGCAAACAAGTGCTATGTTCTTAGAAGCTTACTTGATTTTTAGGGATGGATTATGTTAGAGTAGGTGAAGATTTAAGTAGTTTTTCAATTTCCATCTTTGCAATAATTCCGCATTTTCATCAATATTAATGTACTTAAAAATATACTATCTGTCATTATCCAAATACAAAGTATCTGCTGCTAATCATTGCTGACTCACCCCAAGACTGAAAATTCCTTTTTCAGAGGAAAGTATCTAGCACTCATTACTGGTATTCAGATTATGGATGTTCACTAGAGTCTTTAAAGCAAATAGACAAATACCCCATCTTTATTAACATATGGTTGACATTAGTTTTCAGCTGGTTTTAGTTTTTGCTATTTCTTGTATAGATGATATTATTTCAAAATTATTTGCGGTTTATTTTTGCAGCTTCTTTGTTTAAACTCTACAATGAAAAATCTGAGTTTATGAGTTGCATGAACTTACAGTGCATTTGTACTCATGAGATCACTTGTCCCTAACAGAGAATCTTGACAGTGGTTATAAAGTTGTCATTTTCTTTTTTTTGGGTTTTTTCTACACAGGTTTTGGTGCAACACTTCAAAGTTGGCCTTTATTGTTAAAGTAAAGGCAGTTTCCCCAGTCCTGTGTAAATCATGTGTCAGTATGTTCTGTTGAATTCACCTTTCTTAAAGATGTGCTATGCCCACCCTCTGTTTTGCAAGGAGAGAGCAAGCTCTGTGTAACTTACGCTGCTTCTCAAAATGCAAAATGAACTTTGACTTTTTTTCTTAAAGCAAACACACAAAGAAATAGGAGTGAAATAAACATGTGACTAACAAAATGAATGCAGTCACTTTTAAGTAACAGTGAAAAACTGAGGGTTTGTTGGTTTGCTTTGGTTTTTATTTAGTACAGCTCTTTACTATGGCTACCACTGTTACAGTACACGTTTTTGTTTTTTAAATATCAGTATGCATCTATGTTTACTTCAGTGATTGTACTGATGGAAGCAACATAAGAATAGATGTTCTGTTACACTAACCATTGATTTCCCTTCTTTCTGATGTGGATAAAGAAACAAGCCCCCTAAAAGGACTTCAGAAAGCCTGATTGGCTTTCACTAAAGCTGTGCTGTTTCTATAAATAGTCCAGCACTTGTATGCGTGTAAATGCAAACAAACAGTGCATATTCCTTGCAGAGCAGCATGGTTATGCAGGCAACTGCAGAAGATATGGGCTGAATATTTGTCTTACTATCTTCCTTTTGTCATGTTATGTGGATGAGGGGGAATAGTACCGGCCACCTTCTCTTTGTTCCCTGCCCTTTTCATCCTCTTCAGTTTTAATCTCTTCTACCTCTTTCTTGCCCTTCCCTGACAATGCCCATCCTTCTCATGCTCTCAACAACCCTTAAGATGTATTCAGAGTAGCCCAGGTAGCAAATGTTCCAGGGTCTTCCTTTGCCACTACTTTTATCCTGGGTGACAGTATGATAAAGAAAAGAGGTGTCTCTGGGTAATGGTCTGGATGTGTGGTGTCCTTATCTGTGTGACATTGCTGGCAAAAAGGTGGAGAGGACTTACCTGTTCTCCCTGAGAGTACTGGGCAGGATTGCCTGAGGTACTGTTGCCTTAAACTGAGTGCATTGACGTGACACAGTATAATGTGGGAAAGCAAACAGGAGTTTGGGGGCTGAAAACAAGGTCTATCAATATTCAGGATGAAAAGAAAAGGAAAAAAATAATCAGTCAGGATATTTTTAGACCTTTCAGACTGTTTCCATTAACCCATTTTTGTGCGCATTTAAACAACAACAAAGCAGTCTCCTGGTGTCCTGAATCCATACTGCTTCCTGGAAAAACAATTTCGAATCTCAAAGACTAATTTGGACAGTACAAATCCATAAGAAGGAAGATTTCTAGGGAAGAGACAAATCCTGAAAGATGGTGCAGTAGAGAGCTAGTGCTGAACCACTGTCCCGGTACTGCAGCAGGGACACAGACAGAGCAATTAGGACATGAGAGACTGAACCACTTTCACTAAGTCTTGCAGCATTTCCAGAAGAATGATCTTGTTATTTCTAATAAACTGCAATTCAAATATTTGTAATGCACCTGAACTTACAATGGGACACAGTATTCTGCTCCTTTTATCTCTTTTCAAGTCTCTTACAGATCTCTCTGACATGACTGTTCTTCAGTGTGGATGAAAGATAAGTCTAGGCTTAGCTCCACAGTCTATTGTGGCACAGGGAGCAGAAGTAGTGAGTAAAAACGCCACTTGAACATGGCTTGGTGATATAAGCAACAGCACACACGGTGCAGGATTGCATTGAGTACCAAAGGGATGCAAGGGGAGAGCTGAGTGTTTTGGTTTTACTGGAGGAGTATGGTGAGAATTCTATCGGAGGATACTGAGCTATGGGACACTGACCTGATGAACTTAGAGATACTTAGGTGATAAATGTAATAAATGTTCGTGCTTCTGCACCTTACATTGAGCTTCCACTTCATGATCTGTACCCTGCAGAAGAGGCTATCATTAAGCTAACAGCAGCACAGACACCGAGGCAGAGATTGAGTAGCTTCTTTTATTCATGAATCTGGTATTTGCTACAGACTTGTATTTCATGAATTATGGTGCACACTTTTGTACTACCATTTAAAGCTCTGATAGTTTTTACCTGTGTGAGCATGAACTAGGAATACAGAAAAAGCAGCAAGCTTCTGTCTCTGTTTTTAAAAGAACGGATTTTTCATTTTCTTCCCTTCTTTGCATGAAGTATTTTAGATCACATAGCCTGCAGACAGCTGTATAAATTTTGAAGAGTGAAGACACCAAACATACAGGGCAACTTCTTACTATTCTGTTGTTGAAGTAGGCTTATGGCATGATATAAAAGAAGCCTCTGAACTGGTGTAATAAACTCTGCATTGTTTGCAGGAGTCAAGATGCTCTCTGTTGGCACTTCTTAAATTTTTAAAAATAAATCTAAGCTTAAAAAAAAAAGTCAATTTCTGCATTGGAGTATGTATAGAGAGGTTCACAAATGTGTGGCTCCTACTTCTCTTTAAAAATGAGAATAATATAGTTAGTTTTGCAGTAAATGGGTGCTCAACCCAATACTGAGAAATCAGCATGATGCTTAGAAAAACAAGTGCTTTAGGCTGCGAATCTGACATCTGCTTGTACTTGCTGGCAAAATGCATTCTTCAGATTTCATGGGATACAGTACAGCTCTGAGCTCCTTATGATATGTCTTTCTGTTGCTCTTTCTGCATGCTCTAGGGATCTTCACACAGAGACAACAGACTAGATTTGCTGTGTGGCTCTGAGAGCAATGTCTGTCTTCAGTGATGACAATGGGGGATCTATGCATGCAGGGCAAGCTGACTATCAAACTGGGGAGCAGTCAGGCACAACTGAGAAACAGAGTGAAAAATTCCACCATTTTTTAAAATAAAGACTTAATCATTTAGAGTATTACACATTCTTAGTATAGTGGTAGCCAGAATCCTAGGGATAAAGATGACACACTTTGCTTAAAGCAAGATTCATTGGATTTCTGTGCTCTGCTCAATGGATTAGGCAGCACCTTGTACACACATAGTCCAGATAGATGGTAATTGGCAACACACAGGTCATGCATGTTGGAAAATCTTGCCAGGATGCCTGCTTCTTTCTGGCAGATACAACCTAGAGTAACAAATGCTTGATCTTAATTATATACTCTGTTTTGCCTTATGGGAATGATTCCTTTTCTGTGCATTCTTCCTAAACCTAGCTCCACATTTGCCCTGTGTGCTAAAATTAATGTTACTTTCAGCAACTGCTCATCACAGTATTTCAGCTTTTATATCCATTTTTTACTCCCATGTATCTAAACATTAATATTAGCTATTAATGTGCTGGGGACATTTATGATGTTATATCCTATCCTATTCTCTGGCCAACATGAATTACACATGTTTTGGTTGCTTTTAAGGACTCTGATCAAGGATTTGTTGCTGCACAAATTCAAAGTGATTGGCTGGTGGGTGGTCTTGTAAAGAACTTGTGCAATTTAGACAGACAGGTAAAGTGTCCAGACACCTTGGATTTCATTTAATTCTGTGTGGATGGTCACCTCCTTTTCTTTCAAAAAAGCTTATTAACTGCTTTCGGATTCAAGCCATTTTTAGCTCAGAAACACAAACTGTAAATTTCAAGGAATGAGATTTGTGTCTCTTCCTAGCATT
Source organism: Oriolus oriolus (assembly GCA_013400235.1). Lineage (NCBI taxonomy): Eukaryota > Metazoa > Chordata > Aves > Passeriformes > Corvidae > Oriolus > Oriolus oriolus. The sequence continues at coordinate 84,585 of VXBT01007268.1, read as the reverse complement.
CGCTATGTTTGTTAATTGACAAAAGGAATACTGGATTGCATCTGTTGCTGCTGTATTTTAGGCTAACAATTATATTGCTGAGGATGAAAACACAGCAGTTTTTGAATCCCAAACATTTTATAGTTCATAGTTTGTATACATTCCTTAATCTATTATGGTCTCAACAGAACATTTGCAAATAGGTAAAATGAGTATCAGAGCAGTTAGGGTGGCTGCCTACAACTTATCCTATTAACAGCTCCAGTGATTTCCTCTTACTGGAACATACAGCAGGATTGCCACAGAATAAAGTAGAGAGATGAAGGTGTGCATCAGGCAAGACATATTTTAGCTGGTTTTAAGTCTAACCCAGAGCATGCTAGTGGAGCTGCCAACACATTTTTAATCCTTCTCACAAAAGCTTGATAGCAGAAGTGGGCTTCACCAGCTATTAACAGTGACTCTGGCGCCTTCTAAGATCCAAATCTTGTTAGCCATTAGCTGCCAGCAGGATATCTGAATGCACTCAGGTCTATTCTCAGATATAACAGTTTCATCTCACTCCAGCTGTTTCCAGTAGGGATTCCTCTCTTTAAGATTGCCAGAGAAACAAATTGGGACTCTGTCTCTGCAGAGAAACCAGGTTAACTGATTCAGGAAGTAAGTGCAGTTCTCCCACGTCCCTTTGATAAAAATCATCTCCAGAACAATTCATGCCTGGATGGATCTGTGACAGAGTCCCCTCTAGGTTTGCTCAGAACATTTAACATTTCTGATCCTGTCCTCCATTAGAAATCTATAAGCAGCTGGGCCTGCTTCATTTTACCAGTTGCTCCACATCCTGTTACTTATAATCCGTCCCTGGGTCTGTCTGCCAGCAAAATTTCTGCCAGAAGAATGATACCTTTCATTTTTAAAATGGAAACTTTCCTTTTTATATGGAAGAGCCTTTTTTTTCATCTCTAAGATGTGTGCAGCAAGAGACTGATGAGAAGACTGCATGTGCAAACCATGTTGATGAGGGGTTTCAAAAACCTTATTAAAATATATACACTGACTTCAAGTTCAGATGATTTCCCTCTAGCTGACAGAGCTGATCCTGCTGCACATGACGATTCTGAATACATCTTTCCCAGAGATAACTTACTCCTAGAGAAATTGGATAGTGATACTTTTGACTTAAAAATCGATCAGATTACACCAGACCTCTTTATCTTCTCTTATTTATTAGCACTATACTATATTTTTTAGTGGAAATCTTTTCTGGAATGTCTACTATGAAATTAATATTAGAAGTTCTTTTCTGCTATCTTCTGTCATGTCTGGCAACAATTTATGTACAGAGTACAATTTTTTCTTTCCCAGCTCCTCACTCTCAGTCCTTTATAGAGACTTAACTTTGTGTTCATCAATTTTACCATATGATAAAGAAAGAGGTTTTGTGAAATGATTTGTTAACATATTGGCCATCCTTTCCTGCTGCATAGTGGGGTCAGCTTTGTAGTAACAGAAAATAGAATGAAGCACAAAGATAATCTGAAAGAAATGTGGATTTATTCATTAAACGTTACCTGCTGATTTTTGTTGTAAAATTTACACTCCCCCAAACCCCTATATTGCAGTATTTGAGGTGGCAGTTGCCAGTCATATACTGACAGGGGCAGCAAGCTGTTTCAAGCTAGCAGGCTGTTTAAATTGTTCTATACTGTAAGTGCTCCATTAATTAAAAAAACAAATTGGAGTATATAGAGACAGAAAAGCAGAAAGCTTGTTTGCATTGCTAGAACCCCAATGTGAATCCAAGACACTAAAATTTTGCTTCAGTCCAGACAGCTTATACTCCTTGTGATAGGTCTGTTTTGTATGTAAACTACACGTACAAGAATATGTGCAATTAGCAGCTCTCTTCATTTCTGCAGTGAATTCAACTGTGACTTTCTGACAGGTTCATAAATGATGAATAGCTTATAAAGTTTTACTTCAGGGATAATTTTTCTCTGTCTAATCTCTCCCTGTGAATTAAACCTTAAGGAAGATGCTGAAAATCTTAACTTTTTCATTAGACAGGGATACATAATTCAATTTAGCTTCGATCCAGTGTTATTCTGTACACTGGCTACAGCTACATACCTGATTTATACACTGAAATCTGCTATTAATATCAATGTAATTGTAACCAACCTGTTCTGTAAAAATTTTAGCGGTCATGGTCAACCATGTCTTAGGAAAAGGAGGGCATTAATGTTTTTGAAGTTATGCTGCAGAGTGGTGCATTTTGAATATTAAGTTTCTATGTCTATTAAGAGCAAGGTGTAATACACACCACCAAATATTCGCCTTGTTTTTAACACTGCAGCTTTTTGAATTCTGTTCCACAGTACTTGAGTTACTTCTGCTGAACTGCTTAGCACTGCAAGCAGTTTGGGGCTTTACTTTTTTTCAGTGCAGCAGAAAAGGCTGCAAGTAGATACTGTTTATTAAGTAAAAAATAATATTCTGACTTCACTTGATACTGCCTTCATTAGGGTCACTGTAGCTTCTACAGTCAGTACTTTGCTTTTGGCTTCAATGAACAAATTGCGAAACCATTACGAGATTTTTTAATTACCTTTTTTTTTTCTGCTTGTTTTCAGCTTTTTGTGGCATTATTACACCTTTTGGTTTTGGAAACAGGCAGCCATAATTTCTAGCTTTTGTGTGGAAGGAAGCATTACTTCCTAACACTACTTGTTTGTGAGAAATTAACTGTTAAAATCATGCCAAAATGCAAATGAGGAGCCTGAGCAGAACGGCAGGAAGTTAAATCATGGCAGTCCACATTCTTGTAACCTGACAGAGTTGGAAATAATTCTGTAGTCCACTGGAAGGTTGGGAATGTAGCAGTAATTTATTCTAGCCCTGGCTGCTTGTTGAATTATTGGCTCAGAAGCTGCAGAATTCTCTTTTTGGCTTTTTAAATTACTCCAATGTATTAACTGAAATAGACCAAAACTAATGTACAGGAAGATTTTAACTGACGGCTTGTACAGTTTTTTTAAGCAAATAATAGCATGTGGAAATGAAAGAGGGAGCATATTTGAAGCATGGGAACAAGCTCTTGGCAAACACATTTTGGGGGAATACCAGATAGGAGGAAATTAAAGATAGGTATATTTAGTTCCTAAGCATAACAGGGTCATGACTTTATTATGAAAGCAGTAGCTTTTCTCTCTCATGAAGTGGAGGGTTATGGTGCTTTATTGTTGTAGAGCAGTTGCATTTTGCAAGCTGTGCCAGGCTCAGGGAATGATTCTAGCGTGTTTAAGATGTCACTGGGAACTGAAGGCGGGAGGAAAAGGCTTTGTCTTCCAACAGCCCAAATGCAGCAAGCCCTTGGCCTCCGAGAGGTTACAGACCCCACTGAGAAAGCAGGTGGGCATTGGCTGGGCTCCACTTGAGCAAAAGCTGCAGCCACTGCAATCCCAGGGCTGTCGTGCTCCACCAGCGCTGCCACTCAGCACTGCTGCCTGGGAGAGCTGGAGGAGAGCAAAGAATCCAGGTAGGGTGATGGGACTCAGGATGAGACTTTCAAAAGTTTTGCTGAACACTGCGCACAGAGACAGAAAGAATTACATTAAGATGTTTATTTAAATCAGCCCTTGTTACTGAGCTGAGGAAGAACAGAAGAATAGATCTGAACAAATTTAATATAAGAAATAGCAACTGCCACAAAGTATGATGGGCCCTTTTCTGCCCTGAGGTAACAGAGCCACAAAATAGAACCTTTGTGGATGACAGAAATGTATACATGCGTTCCATGTTAAGAACAGAAGACTAAATTGTTTCTAAGTATTAAATAAAATATGATTTCTCATGATACACTGAGCTTCATGGTACTTCCTATGTGGTTTAGCAGAACTCCCCCAGTTCTGCACATGAAACTATTTGTATGGAGAAAAAAAATATTACTGCCACTGTAGGTAGAGCTTCCATGCAGAATTTAAGATGCAATTTGTAAAATATGGAGGGTTACTTTCAATTTTATTCCCAGCAGTTTCCTTCTGGAACTAAATCTATATGTCTATCTACAGGAATATACTTTTTTGTTTCTGATTAGGTGCAATAATGGGACTATGTAACGACTTCTAGCGAAGCAGAGATAAAAGGGAGTGTATGATGCTAAGTAATGATAGGTTGTTTCTGTAGTCATGGCAAGGGATGCGTTTAGAATACTAACAGCTTATTGACTAATGGCTTTGTGCAATTTATGGATTATGAATAATACAAAAAACTTCCTGTAGAGGGACTTTTTACCTGGACACTAGTGTGATTATAAAAAATATATAGGTCTGTTCAGTGGAAAACCTGTTCAGTCAGTTTTGCAGCAATCACATATTTCTGAAGTGTAATTAAATCTGCATGTGTATAAAGAATTTAAGTAGTAGATACATCAGTTGTATTTTATGGTTGTTTTATAGTGACTTGTGATACTTAAATACATTACTTAAAAGAGGCAGTAGAAAAAAAATCTAAATGCCTTGTCTTCGCCATGTAAGCCATATGTTCCTATGTTGTTGAAACTCAGTGGAGGGTTAACAATATAGAGAGACAGACATTTATTCAGAACAAGTTTTCTTCTGTCTCTCAGTTATTATGCTAATAAATGAAAAATGTTTATTGAGGCCCTAAAGACATTAAGTCCTTCATGCTAGGAACATGGGATTTTATGCCCTATGGAAACATTCTGGATTTAAACCAGACTTCTTTTCAACTTTCATACTGTGGGAAGACATCAATGTATACACAAAACAGTTCTCCACTCTGCAGTAATGCCTTGTTGGCTTCAATAATGCATGCAGTCACACCAACATCTCTTAACAGAATCATTTAAAATAATAATATTCATTAAAAAAAAAAAGACTGGAATCCCTATCAAGTCTGCTACTGCTCAAGAAGATACAGAATGCTAGAAATAATCTCTTGAGGCACAAGGTTAAGTGCCACATCGAGCTTTATTTTCTAACAGAAAACCCTCACCCATTGTCCAGCTGTATAAATAATAGCACAGACAAAGAAATGCTCGGATGAGGAGCCTTGCTCGGTTGTTTACCTCTGAACAGAAAGAAGTTAGAAACAAGATTTAAAAGCCTCAAGAAGAAAAGCACCGGTAAACACCGGTCAGGGTGTAGCTTGTGACTCAGGTGACTGATTTTGTGAAAACCTTACTGAAAACAAACCTTGCTCCCGATAACAAGTGTGATAAGCTGAACAGCGTTGAGCTCGTCAGGAGAGTCCCGGAAGCAAAGAGTATTTTTACTGTGAAAAGACGAGCGTAGGATATTGTCGGTGTGTCTCGGGAATACAAGGGGCACTGGGGTAGAGTCGCTGCTACTGTGACCCACGTTTCTGCAGACGGGGGCCCCCCCCGAACCCGACGTTCCCTGCCGCTGGGACCCCCCCAAACCCGAGGTGCCGAAGTGTCTCCGCCGCCCGCCCGCGGGACCGGGAGCAGCCCGGGATGGGTGCGGACCCCCGGCCCGGCCCCGCGCTGGGCTCCGGCAGCGCCCGCCCCGCAGCCCCGAGCCGGCGCTGCAGCGCTTGCCCTCGCGTGGGGCAGAGCGGGGCCGGGGAGCGCCGGCCGCCGGGCAGGGACGCGGGGCCGTGGGGCGGGGTGATGGGGGGGGGCGGGGCGCCGGGCGCTGC
>VXBT01007268.1:0-78549 GCA_013400235.1 Oriolus oriolus | reverse complement strand
GCCTGCCCCGGGGGGCTCCCCACGCGGCGCTCCGAGCGCAGCCCGGCAGCTCCCAGCCCGACTGAAGCGGCTGCTGCTAAATGAAGCTCATTTAAGATGTGAGGGGTGTTTGCCTGGATGAGCTGCTTGTACGCATGTGCCCGCCCCCGACGGAGCCCCGCAAGCAGCCACAGCCGCAGCCGGCGGGGCCGCTGTGCTCCTCCCGCTCGGCCGGGCACCGAGGCGGGGGCGACGGCGCTGGGGCAGCACCTGTCCTCACTCCGTCCCCACGGGGAGCCGGGGGCTGGCCCTGTTGAAGCGCCCCACCTCGGAGCCTCGCCGTGCCTCACGCTCCAGGCCCATCCTGCCCCTCGTCTGCCGGGGTTTTCCCGTGTGCGGTGCTGGCCGCCCGGAGAGCGTCCCCCGCGGCGGAGAGGGCGAGCCGTGCGGCCCCACTCCAGGACACGGCAGCTCGGATAAGCCTGAATCCCGGCTGCCCGGCTTTGTTTGGGATCTGAGTGGGTCCCGATGGGGTAAAAGGGACCCGGTGCTTCCCTTGGTCTTCCGTTGCTCCCCTTCGCCCCCTCGCTGGTGGCAGGGAGCCCGCGCGGCTCCGGCAGTGCGGCGTGCCCAGCTGCCTGCCTGGCTGCAGTGTGCTGCCTGCAGCTCCGGCGCCGGGAAGAGCCCATCACAGCTATTGTGCGGCTGTTGTTTGACAGGAGTGACAGCTAAAATGGAGCTATTACTTTACAAGAAGTTAATAAAAAAGCGTACTTAGCCTGCTGCCTGCCCTGGCTCCCGTCCCTCTGGTTATCCATCACATCGGGTTAGCTTGTGAGGGGAGATGTTACTTAGGGAAAGGGCCTGAGGTGGAGGCAGGTGGCGATGTCGGGGGAAGGGCAGGGAGGGAGAAGCCCCGGCCAGCAGATCCCGCCGCAGGGACTCCCGTCCTGACAGACCCCTCCGAACTGCCGAGGGAGGTGCGTGAGGGCGAGAGCCGCGGCTGTGCCGGACAGCCGGGGGCATGGCCGCGGAGGGCTGTCGTGCCCATGGGCTACGTGTAAAATGATAGCAACACGGTAGTCCCTTAGAGATGCTTTCAAATTTCCCATAGGCGACACGGGTTGAAGAATCGCTGGGCATTTCCTGCAGGATGTCTCCTCCCTGGAACTGCCGATCAGGCGAGGCTGAGATCTTTAGCTCAGGCTCCAGAAAATGAAACACGGAGACGTTTAGACCTGTGCATGTTGCAAACCTTTGCGCAAGGGGCAGGAGCGGTCCGGGCGCCCCCGGCCCGGGGCCGCAGGAGCTGCCGCGGGGGTGCCGTGTCCGGGAGCTGCCCCGGCTCCGCTCCCAGGACGGAGGAGGTGGCGGTCTCCACTTCATTCAGGTCCTGCGCAGAGATGCACGGCTGCACCTCCAGGTGCCCCATGCGGAACTCCGCTGTCCGAGCGCAGGGACTTTGTGGAAGCAATTTGGAACCAACGCACTCGCTAGACCCAACAGATTTTGCAAACTGTAAATTATATGCGTAATTGCCACTTGCCAGTCCGTCTGCTTAAGAAGTAGGGCCAGTCAGTACAGTGTCTTACACGAGCGTGCAAGGTGAAGCTCTGATTTCCTTGTGGTTTAGTGCTGTGTATTTGAATGTTAAATTCTTTCTACAATGTTCAAAAGGTCAGCCTATCCTGTTAGAAAAGGTCATTCTCTTGCTTCAGATTATCTGTTAAATATTTCAGGCGCTTCAAGTCAGTGTGATTGTCAGTGAGGAGGAATTAAATGGAGAAGGCAGCGGGAGGGAGCGGGCGCGGGGCCCCGCGGGGCTGCGGGGCGGGCCCCCGGACCCCCGGCGAGACCTCGCAGCAAAAGTCCTGAGCTTTTCTGGGTATTAAAGATCCATTTCAGTGTTGCAAGAAGCTTCATGAAGTATTAAGCTTGATGGTCTGGCAAAATCCCAAGTTACATAATTATATTATTCTACTTACTTGAATTGTCCTTTCAATTTCAAATAGAGATGATACAGTCCTCCTCAAAGCGTAGTTTTTCCATGAATTGTGAAATAGCTGCTACATTCCAGCAGTGGATAAAGCGATTCCTCAGTTCCTCTCTTAACCATGTATTTATAGTGGTGTGATGAAATGTTAAGTTCTGTAGTGAAAACTCCTATACATAAAGAAGTCCTCAATAGGTGTATCTACTTGGCATTATTTTCTTTACTAACAAAAATGTTTACTGTAGTAATGCAAAAAAATACCAAAGACTACTGTATCTGGGCATCATCCACAATTTTTTATCCTCTCTGCAAGTACATAATTAAAATCTGACTGTGCTGTTGTGCAGATTGTTAGGAAACAGGGGGTTGCCTGCTTTTTTTTATTTTTTGGAATGCACAGTATAGCTGATGGCAAAATTTGACTTGGATATTTTTATTACTTGTGATGATGTAAGAAATGAGAACTGGCCTGATTCTCAGGTCTCAGGCTGAATTTGCACTCAAGAGAACTATTTGTGGTCAATTGTCTCTCACCAAAGAGACAGGACAAAACCCTTGTAATGCCGTGTGCTCAGTACAAGTTTGGGTAGTAATTGCAAAGACACAATCTGCTACAGTCAATTTAACTGAAGAGCTGAACTTCTAGTTTGTCCATTAGAAAGCTGAACAGAGCTATTACACACTTGGGGGAGTGGGCAGCTTTTCCATCTTGTTCTCTTTCCAGGGCTGTGTCAAGCTGTCAGTGCAGGAGAGGCAAGGAGTAGCATCAGTTTGTAGATTTGGGGCACATTTTGCCACCGTTTACTGCTGCTTTCAGAGATATTTCTCCTGTGGACATCCCTGTTGCTTTGTTTTGCTGGCGTTCTTGTTACAGGTGGTGCTTTCACTAGTGACAGGTCTGAAGAAGCTTTCAGTTCCCATCTTCTGAGCCTGCAGAGTGTAGGTTTCCAGGGAGGAAAACACTTTGCCACCAGGTCAAACTGGCAGTAAGCTTGACTTAATTAAACTTGAGTTTGGGAGTCAAGAATGGTTGAAGACAGCGTTTGGACAGCCAGCTGTGTATTGTTCTGATGCTCTATCGAGTCCTCATGATTATTTTTGAATAGCAGTAGTTCAGGGAAGGCAGTGGGACTCATTCTGATGTAGGTAAACACCTGCCTGAGCAGCTGATGAATGAGTCAGTTACAACAGTGCTCTGCTGCAGCTAAAGGTTTACATTTGTATTATTAGAACTGGATTTGCCTCCTCCTTAAAACTTCCTTTGATTTGCTGTTCTGTGAGAAGTTTTAACTTTATGTTACCTAAAATATTTTCTGCTGTTGAGCAGCCAACTGTACAACACAAACAGCCTTAGACTGATGCCTTAGAGGCCAACCTGGAAACAGGGACTAGACAGGAGTATGGGAATAAAGGTGGACATTTATTTGAAAGGCCTTCAGAGGTACACCCTGGGCAGGCCAAAAGCTACACCCAAGACGGACGACAAGTCACAAGTTCTTCACACTTTTATAGGTTTGGTTCATTTGCATATCAGCATAAATTGACCAATTAAACTTTAGCTAATGATGTAATTTCCCCTCAGCTTGCCCGCCTCCTCAAGATGCTGGGTTACACATTCTGGGCCTAGGACAGTCTGGGTGTCCTTGAAGAGCAAGCCTGGAAAGGCTTTGTTACATCTATCTTAGCATGAGAGAACAGCAGCTAACAGGCCACAAGAAACTTCAGAGTCATACACTAAGCAGTACAGAATTTGAAAAATATAAGAGTTAAAACCTAAGGCATCAAGACCAGCAGCTATTTGGACATTATTTTTAAAAGAGGTTGCAAAAATGTAGATATCAACAGTGAATTACTATCAAAGGAGATAAGGAATTATGTTTTAACTGTTCTGGTACTTGGTTTTGTCAGTATGATTTAGGTGCCTTTGAGAAATCCTAATTTCATTATATAAATTCTAATTAGAACATTATAGAAGGTGCAAGTGCCTCAGTACTGTATTATAATACAATTGTAATTGTATTACAATATGTAATACATAATCATACATAAATATGTACAGTTGGCTTTATTTACTACTGAGTAATGAACACTGCAAACTTTTGAATAGTCAGGAAGAAAACTGATAGCCTTCAGAAAGCTTACAGTGCACTTCTCTATTTGGTAGGCAGTATAATTAGATCTGACTGTTAGAATATACCTAGAAACTTTTTTGGCATAGGTTGAAAAATTCATTAATTTCAAAATTAGGTTATAACTGTTATGGATTGTATCATAGATGGGATCACATTTTTCACTGAAGTCAGGAATTAATTATACAGATAGTGTTGTGTGGCTGATAATTTTCAAAGTGACAGGAAGGCCAATATTACTAGTGCCTCAGCAACTAGATCCTGTCCCCAGAATGGATAGTAGGGTTACTAAAGCAGCACAGCAATGTTTAACTTCTCTACTGCTCTTGATTTCTTAACATACTTCTTTGAACAAAACATTTGCCCATCTCTTTAGAATTGGTACTAAGTATTTGCAAAGTATGAGATTATTTTAAGCATAATTTTATTTTCTAAACTAAAAAAAAATTATTTTGCTTATTAATACCTTCAGAACAGAGACAATTAATGCTTTTACACTGTTGATTATAATATAGCAGAAGCTTATGGATTGACTTCTCCTGCTCTATTTTGGTGGCATTCATTTGAAAGAAGTTATATATATCAATTACAATACATTGGTATCTATTTAGTATGAATATCAAATATTGGTACAGGCGGGAGATCAATAGGTCAAGAGCAAACCTGCAGAGAAGGACCTGGGGGGGGCAGTAAGGGAGGGGGGATTCTGTCCCTCTGCTCCGCACAGGTGAGACCCCACCTGCAGAGCTGCCCCAGCCCTGGGGCCCAGCACAGGAAGGACCTGGAGCTGCTGAAGTCAGGCCAGAGGAGGCACCAGGATGATCAGAGGGATGGAGCAGCTCTGCTGGGAGGAAAGGCTGAGAGAATTGGGATTGTTCTGCCTGGAGAAGAGAAGGCTTTGGGGTGACCTCATTGTGGCCTTCCAGTGCATGAAAGGAGCCTACAAAGAAACATATACAAGGGATGGAAAGCCAGGACAAGGGGGAATGGCTTCACACTGGCAGTGAGGAGGTTTAGATTAGGTTAGGCATAAGTTTTTCCCTTTGAGGGTGTGGGGAGGCCCTGGCACAGGTTCCCAGAGAAGCTGTGGATGCCTCATCCCTGGAAGTGTTCAAGGCCAGGATGAATGGGGCTTGGAGCAACCTGGGGTAGTGGAAGGCGTTTCTGCCCATGGCAGGGGGGTTGGAACTGAATGATCTTTAAGATCCTTTCCAACGCAAACCATTCTGTGATTCTATAGCAGTCCTGAATTGACTTGGTGCATTTGTAGTGATTACTTCTCAATTAACTGTGGTAAATGTTTTTAATGTCTCTGCCTGTTAGGCATGATGGCCTCAGCACGTATCATACTGATGTCAGGAGGAATATCATACTATATAGAACATGCCTATTAATCTGCAGCAGAAAAGTTGGTTCTTTTGTTGGAGGATTATAGTGCATTAATGATAAATCTGGTAGGAAGATTCAGTCTTAAAGCTTCTCATGGAAAATGAGAACAAAGAAAGATGGTATTTCAACAGCCATCTGTCAGTTGGCCTGTCAACAGTATTTTTATATAGGTGAAATTTCACACCGATGAAGCTTCCAATAGCATTTCTCACCAGGGCTGTGTTAGAGTGGCTGCAGTTTGAAAATTTATGTAGCTCGAACTATTTCTCACTTCTCAGTTACTGTGACAATCACCTGGAACTACAACTTTCTAATTCATGCTGCTTTCTTAAACTTCCTGGTAGAAGGGCAATAACCTTCCCAAACATATGTTTAATGCTTATAGAAGAGAGAACCAAAGTACAACATGAAACCTCTGACAACAGGTTTAACAATATTTAATGCCTTAATTCAAAGCAGTATGCATAGACTGTGTGAGCCATGCTACAAGTACTTAGAACCTGGGGTAAACTTTATTATATTGTATATAGTGATGCAATGATGCATTACTGAGCATGAAAAATACCTCAGAGCAAAAGATAGCAAGTTCATTGTTTTGTACAACAGCTTACATGTCAGCATGAGGTTATTTTATTCCTAATTGCTTTTTCAAAAAACATAAGGAAGCTAATCTATGTGTATTATATTGTGATAGAGGGCTACAGACAACTTTGCTGCCACAGTGCATTATGCATTTAGCATTATTCCCCAACGATCTGAAAAAGACAGGAAAATATACTGAACTGTGCATCCTCCTAATCATGAAATCTGTTCTTTCTTTTGCTGGTGGGAGCAAATTCTATTGATGTGGTTTAAAAAGTCCAAAAGCATTAAGTATTCATCTAAAAAAAAAAATCTTACCTTTTCATGAGAAAATTTGAAGGTGTGCATTAAGGAAATAGTCTGTCCTGAATAGTAACAGTAATGTGATATGAGAGTCTCCTCTGCTGGCATCTGATCAGTGCAAATTGGAAATACCCAGTGAAACTTCAGAGCTCAGGACACTGCTGCTCTGCCTTTTGGCTTGGTGCTGCTGTATGAATGGGTCAGTGTTCAGCACTGCCATGGTAACCCAGTGTGACTGGCACTCAGGGTGGGCACCACCAGCCCTGCTTTGGACCTGCTCCCTCTTGTCTCGGGCTGCACTGCCAGGCACAGGGAGCATTGCAGGCAAGTGCCAGACCCAAGCAGGGACCCGTGGCCCAAGTGAGTGCCTTGAACACCAAGACCTTCAGTTTATTGAGAAAGGATGTTCTAGTTTATCAAACGGTATAAGAAATGCAAATTAAGTGATGTAAATGCAAAATTAATAATGTAAACTCATGTAAAATAAAAGCATGATTATTCTCAGAGATTCCTCCAGGATCCCAAGTACACTGAGCAACTGTAACTTCATCACCACTTCAAATATTTAAAGTTGAACGATTCGTCTTCTGTCATTATTACAGCCTTATGAAATTTGTGCATAGCAGTGTACATAGAAGATGTGCATTGATTATTCTGAGTGTCCTATTACATTCTGAGTGTCTGAGTGTCCCATTACATTCTTAATTTAATCCTTGTATATCTCATCACTTAGCAATACATTTTAGGGCATCAATCCTCAATCTCTACTCAAAAATGTTTAACTTCTTGAAAAACAAAACGAAATAAAAAATCCCATACCTTTCGTATGTTAAAAAAATAGTTACTTTCATAATGACTTTGTGGCTTTCTAAAATAAATGTGGTTATAGTTTAATTATAAAAGCAGTTTATGTAATGCTGACACATCTTTATGATTTTAATTTTTTACTGTGTTGTCTTCTCCCTAGGACTAGCACACATAAATACTGCATCTATCCTAGGATGACTGAACTAGCACTATACTGCAGGTTCCTTTCGGTTCTCTACTTCCCAAGTTCTTTAAGTATTGCACATATGGATTTAAACAAAGAAAAATACAGAATACATTAGGTTAAGCACCATTTAATACAATCAAAATAATTAACGATTAAGTCATCTGAGAAATTGCACAAGTTTAATTTTCAGAAACCAGGTTGTTTTGCAGGAATGAATAAAGGACAAGACCAATTCAAGTGGTACAAGGTATTCTGCTCGCTGAAATGCTACACTTAAATTACACAGCTTTCTTTCTATCAAATATTACTAAAGAATTGGTACATAAACAATGGTACATGCAATTTGATCCCTTTACTAAGAAAAATAAATTTACAGTTCTGTTAAATAAAGGCCAAATGCTATTATATACAGTCTCTTAACTGAAAGGCCTTGTGAGACATTCAGGTCTAATTTTAATACTTTCCAAATAAATACCAGATAATGCAACATTTACAAATAACACACCAACAGTACTTTCATGGTAATAACTTTGAAAATCAGAATTTAGTCTTTCAATTAAGCAAATGAGTAGCAGCTCCTTCATGAATATTAAGGCATGTCACATAGCATCAAAATGGAACCGATGAGCCTCCTGTCGCTTCTCTCTGTCATCTGCTTTCTGAAAAATAATAATAAAAAAACACTTTGTGGAATCTAGAGCAATACTGTTACAGAAATGAGCTGTCAAGTGTCAGAGAATGGTTGATTTTTTTCCAAGCCATTTGACAAAAGGCTAAAAAGCTTAGTAAAAGCCCCAACAATTAACTTTTAAATGATGTCAGCTTGAAATAGCAATGATCTACACAAAATTGGCTTCTGCTGTTAATGATCTGCTGTTGTAGTATTTATGACCCATTATTTTCTGTTATTTCTAATAATACTTTTTAAAAGGAGTAATTCAAACCTGAAGACTGTTTCCTGATATGCATATTGTCTACATTATACATATAAGATGAAATTACTCTGGACTAACTGTAAATGTAATTTATGTTACATGTACAAAGAATCTCACTTAAAAAACATTCTGTTAAATACAACTTTAGAGCAAGATGGCAGTTCAACCACGATTAACAGCACCAAGTACACAAAAAATGTTCTGTGGTTTTTGTTTGTATTATGAAAATGTGAAGTAGGATGCACTTCCCTGCTTATTTATGCAGAACACACATTGACCTGCTGAAAGAGTGAATTGGGTGGTGCTGGGAAAAAAGCAGCATATTTAAATTGTACCTATAATGCCATGTGTAAAAACATGTCTTCTCCCACATGTCTCCTCTTGTGTGCTAAAGCACTTAACAGAAGATGGAAGCATTTCTTCAAGGGTTCTTGAACACAGTGCAAACTTCTTTAGAAAACAGCGCTTTTGTCATGACAGACAGTATGTGTAAATCCCAGCATGAGAGAATTTGGCAAAGCAGACTGAAATGCTTTTTAGCTTGCACAGACCCAACTTCTTTCTTTCTTTTTTTGTTTTTTTAAGGAGTAAAATGAAGAAAAGCCTCTCCAGTAGGTGCTGTGTGGGCATTCAGATTTGTGTCTCAGTGGATAAAAATACACAACAATTGTGGCAGAAATCGGTGCCTGTCTTCTGCCATGAGAGTTCGTCATCTGCTTTGGCTCAAGGCCAAAGATTTCCTCATTACACAATGTTTATGTGTGATGGCAACTCCATTGGATTAAATATGGATTTTGCTGCATTTTGTAGCAGCAGCAGAGCTGTCAGTGAGGTTTCAGATATATCAGTCTGGTTTTTTTGGCAGGGACTTTATCAGTGTCAGTAGTATTCTGGATGTCAAAAAAGGGGTGGGAAGGAGGGAGTGGCACACTCTTTCCTACACTGAAATGCTTGTCACATTCCACAAAATTTCATAGTCTCACTTAGAAAACAATTTCCACTCCATTTCTTGTACTCTTCCTCAAAAAATTACTGCTTCAAATTTGACAGTAACTGATACTCTGCTGGATCCAGGAAACCCTCTCTAGCAGTATTTCCATCACTGTGCAGTGTTTCTGTGACCAGCCTCATGACCCCAAAGCAAGTTATCAAGAAAGAGAATAAGGACTACTGAGGGCTGTAGCAAATGTAGCGAGATTGTATTTGTTGTAAGATGAATAATGGTGTCAATTCTTCTTCAGTTTCTCTTTCATTTGATGTATCAAAACTAAAATCTAGTAACTGAGATTTCAAAGCTTTTTTCCTCAATGCATTCAAAATTTCTAAGGCAAGACAGAGCAACACCTACCCCTAAATCCTACAGTTATTTCAGTACTCCAATACTTGGCTGGCAGATGAGTGTGTAGGAACTATTGTAGACAAAGGGCTCCTTTTACTACTTATCTGCAGAGGTCAAAGTGCAGGGTTTATTTAAACTGCTGAATAAAACACTGCAGCTTACAGACACATACATCCTCTGGGGGAAAGAAAAGATTTTAAGTGCCAGTTCATTTCCCCTTCCTTTCTTTGCTACATGTACTCCAGAGATCTGCAAGGGAAAGCAGCATTTCGCCAGGACAGTATTTTTATGAGAGAATTGCTGAGAGATGGTAAACCAAAAACAAGCTTAGAAACAAGGAACTTTGGAGTTTAACTTTGCACATGTCAGTGATGCACAATACAGCCTTCATGAACACTCTTACTTGTTCAGTATCTCAACTACTTCTAAAAATTAGGAAGTTAAAAATCCATAGGAAAAGTATAGAAATTAACACATGTTTATACAGTGGTCTGAAAATACACACAATTTGTCCAAATATTTATGCCTCTTTTGTGCTGCAGAGTTGGAAATGAGTTTACAATATAACCAATACACCACTTCATTCACACATCTGGGGCTTAAAACAGCTCTAAAAGCACTCTAGGCTGAGTCCTTCCTTACACTACAGTGCTTGAATTGTTGTATAAAAACTGTTTAGAATGTTGCCATTAAATGTCCATTTCTTCTGCAGGTACATAGTTAATCCTTCCCCAACTCAAAGTCCAAGTATCTTTTTCTGCTACTCTTGTTTGCTAAAGGTGTGTTGGAGAGAGAATTAAACCCAGCCAAGTGCCCAGCCCTGAGCTACCAGTAAGCAGCGCTTTCTTGGTACAGCAGGACATGCTAACGACAGCCATCATAAACTTTGTATTTCTTTCCTTTGTATGTCTTACTCCCAGCTTTATTATTAGTTGGAGACTTTATTTAACATTTTGAAGGGTGAAGATTGACAGACATATAACATTTAAATATGAAGCATGCGCAAAGCTTATCTGAACGTTTAACGAGGTCATTTTATTTCCACGAGCACAAAATAACAAACAGTTCTACCATGTCAGAATGTGCAGTAATTTTATCTGACAGCTAAGATTATGGTTTGGGTACATAGTAACATTTATTGGCAACTCTGCCAGTTGGGTGTGATTGCAAACTGAGCATAGTTAAGAAAAATGGGAATGCATTTCTTTTGTGACATGAAAGGCCCCTTTCAAAATGCTTCTTCAAATCAATGGATTTCTATACCCTGCATGTATAATTCAGACCCACAGAGCAAAGCAGCCAATATGCACGATTGACTCCCTATACATTCCTGAATGCTAATGTCACTGCAACCAGCAAACAGAGATACACAAAAAAGACTTTCTCCTTATTTTTAGATTACCAGCAGAACTCAAGATAAGTAAACTGAGTTTATGTTCCATTTTCCAAAACAGTTCTCCTTAAAACTGCAGAATGGAAAGCTAAGATATGAAACAAAGATGTCTCATTTACGTTGAAAAGAACAGCTTAATGGGAAAAAAAAGGAAATGAAGAGCAACATGGACAAGCTTAAGTGTCTTAGAGCTTAAATAAAAATAATGCCAATTTTTAAACTTGTGGTAAAAATTAATAATAACACCTTTTGGGACTTAATTCAGTCTGTGTTAGAAATTATTATACTGTAGAAAAATAGTAAAAAAAACCCCAATGTACAGGTCTATAAAATTTTAGGGAGTGTTAAATAGTATAGAAAATATATAGAAAATATTATAGTAAACTAGCTTACCTTTTCTTGCCAGTGTAATATGCCAATTATCGCCAGGATGAAAACGCAGACACCAATTAAGGCTATAGCTGTTAGCAGTACAATGTTACTTGGGGTCAAATACAGCTTGGCACTCCAGCTACACAAAAGAAGAAAATCCAAGGAAACATTAATACCCTTCATTAAGAAGCAGAAAACAGATTTAACTTACAAAGATGAAAAGAACCTGTTAGGGTAAGACAGGTGACAACCTGGTCTACAGAAACGAGCAGCTCTACCTAGAGACTGAAGCTTAATGATGTTTACTTGGAAATATATGGCTTAATATAATTATTTTTGAGTAATACCATGTCTAAGTACACTTTCTGTTTAACTTTTCATGAATGCTATGGATATCCTCAGGGAATGAGTTTTTTCTCATTAGGAGATTTATTTTCTGCCCTTGCCTAGGCCAAAGTAAAATACGTAAAGAAACCTTTCACAGGAATGCCTGGGGCCTGGGGCCATGGAGCAGCAGGAGGAAATAAGCCTGCAAGATTTTTCCTCTGTATGAGAAGCTCCTCTTGGACAGGCTCATGGGTCCAGTTCTCTTTGTCTGAAGTTCCCAGGGACAGCTGCACTTCTAGACAACATAACCAGCTGATTATGGTTGAAGATCAACAAAATTAAGCACTTGAGGGCTCTTGGAAAACACCCCTCAAATCATGTGGGGTTCTGAGGCCTGAGGAACCCCCTTTTTGTACTACAAGTTTCCTGTCATGGGAAAGCTGTCAGCAGCAGGCTCTGTGTTGAGGCCTCACAGAAAAACACATACCTATGTTAAAAAAAAAATTAAGAAGCTTTTACTATGAAATCTGATTTCTTCAGAGGATTCCATCCTCTGCTATTCTACAATGTCCAGAAACCCACTCTACACAAAAGCAAAAATAGTCTAAAGATACAATAACAGAAATTGTTTTGCATAGCACATACCTTTAAATACCTCAAGACTGTAACTAAATTTTCATCTGGCAGATGTTATTTCTGCGGTTGTTAATTAGCAACTCAAGCAGCACATCACTTTTCCACCGTTATTTGTTCTATAGTAAAATTAACTGCTGAACTGATGTCAGAATCATTTCTGCATGATAAATGCAACTGACCTCACTGGTAGATCAAGCGGCAAAACACAGCTGGAATATTTGACTAATGTTTTCTCTAATAGGAAAAAGAGAAACATGCTCTGTTTCTGGGAGAAACATTTTAATTGCAAAGCAAATTCTGTATTAAAGCTCTTGTGCAACCAACCCCATTCACCTTTACTTAAAGGAAAACATTCATTCCTGTAGCAACAGCTACTGCATTCAGAAGGGCTGAAGCAAAGCTTTTCTATGGAACCAGACAGAAATTGCATGTTTGGTGAAACAAAAATGCTTAATTCAACCATTACCATGCTTGTAATTTGTCACTGAGGATGCTGTTAAATCTAGCAAGTGTGTTATTATTTACAGGAGTGGAGCTTCTAATACATTTTGATTGTTTGTCTGAGCTGGTAATAGGTTTTGATTGTTTAGGGGCACCATCTGAGAGGTTGTGTAAATACCTGAGCAGCATTCTCAGCTTCAGCTCAGAACTGACCCCCTGCCCTTGTTCTTCACTAACTTTCTATACAAAGAACTATTTCTAAACCTACACATAAAGCCTAATGTAAACTGTGTATTAATGTAATTTTGGTAAGTGCAAATCCAAATGATGACATTACCTTCGAGGAACATTATGAGGATAGGGAATGACTATAAGCTGGGAGTTTGGTATGATAGCTGTCCATTCTTGTTTTCTTATGGACTGAAAGAAAAACAAAGGCTGTGTCAATTCCTAACAAACCAACATACTTAAAAGCAAAGAAATTCTCTGTTGAAACATACAAAAGGAGAAATAAAAGAGTTGTAGGGTTTTTAAAAAAATTCTAAATATAAGTGATTAATCCCTTATCTTTTTATAAACCTGTTATTCTGAAAGCTCCAAAATGCTTTGAAACCCACCCCCAAAAGTAAAAAGCAGAATAACTATTGCTGACATGAAACACAGCATCTGCTTTAAAAGTACAAAGCAACACCATAATAGGGAAAGAAGAAAAGAACTGATTCTACAAAGAAGGCGGGCAAAGCAATTACGCGAATCAGAATTTGGCCAATTTGAGTACCTCACTTTTCAAAGTAGTACCATCAGATCTTTAAAGACTGAAAATGGTGAGGACCCCACTTTTATGTTTCATGTGAAGATTAGAGAATCACAGTAATCTCCCCCTCCCATGACACTGATCACAGTTTTATGACCAAGGCAGAAGGGATTACGTGAGCCCCAGCCTGGCCAGAGCGACCCTGGGAAAGCCCTACAGCTACTGCAGTCCAGAATAATTGGATGCTCAGACCTAATACTCATTTTCCCTACAAACGAGCATTACATACCTGTGTGTGCGAACATTTATAGACAGTTTCTGTCTTTTGGTTTTATTTTGGCTTCTGAGCTTATACACCCTGCAAAAAGCTGGGCAAACTGGTTTTTTTGGGCAAACCTTTCTGTATGCAAACTTACTTCTTTGATATTCTTACTTCAGAAAATGAAAAAAAAAGTGTGCCAGCAGTATTCCCGTCCGAAGTCTCTTAGGAAAGGTAGCACCATAAATATCAGTTTGACAATCTTAAATGTCAACCAACCTTTTCTCCTAAGGGACGAGGGATGCCAACGTACAAGTGGTCAAGGAAGTTGGCGCTGCGGCCCAAGCCCAGCACGTTGTAGGGCAGCTGGAGAGCGTAATGTGCTGACTGGCTGAGCTGGCCAGCTGGAAGGAAAGCAGAAAAGGAAGCCCAAGTAGGTATTTTAGGGGAAAAAAACCCCTCAATCAATCAATCAATCAATCAATCAATCAGTCAATCAAACCCCCAAACTAGCAACTTGCTACACAAATACACATTCCCCAGTAAGTAATAAAAATGTTTAAAAAAATTTTAACCAATTGCATGAGTATTTAATTCTTAAAGGCTCAATCCCACATTTCCAAACTACCTGTGAGCGCTCACAGGAGCTTAAATGCTTTACATTTCTAGGTAGGCAATTCTTTTGAGCATCATTTCTATGTTAAACCAGATCTCCATTATTCATTACAAGTTGAGAACAAATCAACTATCTGCATTTATTTTTGTATGATTAGTGCCAAGTCTTTTGGCCTCATTGATTTATAAGATCAGACTCAACATGTGAATGTTCACTTTAATTCTTGTCAGTGTTAATCAGTAATTACTACTGTGTCACAAAATTAGCTAAGTAAATTCTCATGAACAAATTTTCAAAGAAGAAATTAATTTAATGAAAACAGGATTGCAGCAGTTGCAAGTTAATAATAATTAAAGGAGAAACTGTAGGTGGAAAAGAAGATTCTTGGTTTCCTGAAAAGGCAGTGGGGAAACAGACAAGTGCTGCAGTTATAAACAAGTTCACTGGCATCCCACTTCCAAAGTATACAGGTATTCCATTTAAATAAAAAAATCTTGTAATCTTTTAATTTCTGGCCAACAGCTTCAGATCCTGTGTGGGTTCTTTGTTCTCTAAAAGCCTCTTAGCAAGTCAGCTGGTTCCTCAGCAGGAATGGTATCAGCACCTCAGAAGCACTGCAGTGAATTCAGCCTTCACCAGATTAACAGGAATGAGTTCAAGGGACACTTGACAACCACAAGTGGGTTTCTGTGACCAACAGAAACTGCTTTTCACAAGCATGTGATTTAGTCAGTATTTTTGGAGCATCAGATTTCTCCCTGCTTTGACCCCTAATAGATTATGCCTGAAACTGGAAATTAAAAGTTAAACACTAAAATGCAACAGAATGTGAATTAAAGAACAGGAATCCAGATTTTGCAATGAATTTACAGCCAACCCTTTTCACCACTCCATACTCCCATCCAAGGCTCGATTCAGGAGGCAGCACTTTACCTCAGCCCACCAGCTGTGGGCCAGACGGGTGACAACACTTCCGGCACAGCTCTGGTGAACACAGGGGCAGGAAAAACTCCTAACTGACCACCACCACTCCTCTGGCAAAGCCAAATACCTTTTCAACAAAAACCAAACCCAGCCTCCCATTCCTGGTTCCTGGAGATACACAGTAAGTGCAAGCATTGGGCACAACACAGCAGCACTTCACCAAGGGACAACAAAGACACGACACCCACTTCCAGAAGCAGCTCTTCAGCTCCTGTACGCTCTTCTGGGAACAAACTTCTGCCTGTAGTGCAGGCTGGTAATTCTGAACCCCTGTTCATTACAATGATTACTTCATGGTTCTTTTTTTTGTGAACCTCCCTGCCCCTACCAGCTTTTGAGCAAGCCACTTGCCATATGCTGTCAGGAATGTTTTGAAACAGGCCTGTTTAATCAGGAGGTAAATATTCTGTATTGTTGTGGGTTTAGAGTTATAATAATTTATTTTAGAAAGCAAGATAAACATCAACTGAGATCAGAAAAACTCAGCTTGATGCAGTTACCTTTTTATTAAGCTAAAATGCTATTAGCAAAAAGAAACAGTAATGGTCTTCCTAAAGATTATACACATTTTAGATTTACTTTTTCCCTACATAGAACCATGTAATGAGCAAGCAGACGAGGAAATATTTAAGTTGGGTTTGTACCTTCAGGTCTCTATTGCGAGAACAAGGTGTACTGTGCACATTGTCAGGTAAATTTCTCGATTATAGAAGATGTGGCACAAAGCACTGACTGAGCAGCTTTTCTCCTGAACAACACGGATTTTTCCAGTAAATTGAGATAACACAGGATAGGACAGCATAAGATTTGAGTCCTGAGTCTGTGGCTGCCTTGTCACTGACTTCCTAACATGATCTTGGCTAAATTGCTCAATCTCTAGGTGTCAACATCCAAATCTAAAATGGAAGTAATTCTTCAATTAAGTACTATCTGAAACCTCCAGTTACCAACATACAAGTAGAAAGGGGAAAAGGTGGGTTTATTTAATTTTTCTTCGTTATAGAAACAAACCAGATGTGTTACTTGATCATGCTGCAACATAAAAAAGATTTTCTTTTACAATTTGTTTACTAATGCTGAATGCTGAAGGACTTTCCCCAAAAGAACAAGGTACTGTAACATTGAAAAGCTTTTAGAATGACTTTTGAGTGAAATATTTAGGATCATGAGAAGACTGCAACTAAGATCTTGCTTTTTTCTTTCATCTTACAAGTGAAATGAATGTCAACTAAATTAAAGGAAATAAAAGAAAATGTCATCCACTGTGTGCAGTCAGCCTTAAGGAGGTTAGAGAGTCATATATGGCAGCTAGAATTCTTAAAGCACTGCATAATTTCATGGCTACTAACGCTGGTTCTTATGCCTACTAAGATAAGGATAATGAAATCTTACGCTTCAGGATGTAAATAGATCATTTGCAAAGGTCAGAAAGGAATGTTTTCTTCTACACAGCAGGCAGAAAATGTGCACATACTTATTTTTTTATTTGCCTTTAAAATTGGGAGGTATTAGCTAAAGCAGGATGATAACATGTAGAAGGTTCCAGTTTACACTAAAGCTGACTAAGCACAGGAGAGCTTTGAGACTCTTGCTTTCCTCACCCTATATCTATAATAAATTCTGTTTGATGCTTACTGAAAAGTTCCACTTAGAATTGCAACCAAGTAATTAAGAATGACAACTGCTCACCTGAGAAATATTAAAGCCCTGAACCAAGATGAAAAATAAAAAACAAAATTACAGAGAGTACTGTCAACAGTTTATTCACATTATCTGAAGTTCCCAGTCACAGGTAAGTAATTTACTTATGAAAATATTTCAAATTTCATTTAAATAGCAACCATAGCAATTTGCCCTCTTGTAAAACTACTGGAAACAGCTTTCTACTTGTTCCAAGAAAATTTGAAAACAGTTTTGCATCTTCAAGGAAGAAATTGAGATTTATTTCTTACATTAAAATTGTTCTTTAGGTTTTTGGAAGTCAGTGTAGGCAAGATGGAGGAAGTGGCTGTTGCTTCACAGTGTTTTACTTCATCAGTAGAACTGTTACTATAAACAAGAATTAAAAAACCTTCTCCTGACCATGCTACATGTGATTTCTTTTTAATACTACTTTTAAGACTATTCAATACTATGTCTTTTGCCTTCAGCTTCTTGTTTCAAAAATGCTTTTTCAAAGCATGCAGCTATCATGGGCTATAGTATTAGTATCAGTGGTGGTGTTTATATTCTTGTTTTAGATCATAAATCATTACGTTTATTGCTTCAAAAAACCTTGGGCAGAGTAAAATCCTCAACATTTTAGGACATGGTTTTCTGTGGTTTTAGCCTGTCAGATATCAAATTTGTAAGAAAAAGCTAATGATGCTGGCCAGCCAAACCTCAGAAGATTTCACAGAGTTTGATATTCAGAAACCATTCTGGACCTTTTGGAATCAATCTCCTTACCTCTGAAGTCTGGCATATAAAATTGGAAGCAATTTGTATCATTAACCTTTCTAAAGTCTTGTCTGAAAACCAGAGCCATGTGTTGTCTGTGACATATCCAGCACTTGTTCTTTTATACCTGAATTAAGTCATTTTCCTTCTGTTTCCATTATCCTGATGTAAACTTGCTGAAAGCTCAAGGGTAGCCTGTTCTACCCTGAGCTGAACTGAAATGTCCTCAACAGCTTATTTCAGGCTGAACAATTTAACTTTGAGGGGAAGGTGCTTGCATTTACATGTAGAAGCAATGCCTTCTCTTGTTTAAACAGCTCTGACAACACATAATACTGGATTTAGGAACAGCCTCGTTGAACCTACAGAAATACATGCACAATACTGATAGTGGTCAATCAGTATTGTGATCAATTGTGAAATAATAGAGCAGAACACCTGAGATCACTACACAGAACTGAAAGACTAATGGAAAATCTGATTTCAACTTGTGGTTTCCTGAAGCATTCCTTATAATTTTTTTTATTATGCTTTTCTTAACAAAATATTATTTGCATTTAATTAGTCAATTAAAAGCCATTCTGAGTAATTCAAAATTCAGTAATACTATTCAGGATTCCAAAAGTGTATCCTTTAGTCTCAGACTTGCATGTAAATTCTTCTGTACCATCACCTACCTGAATACCGAAGTCAGCACGTCAGTGACTTCTTTTCTAGAGATTAGACAAACATATGCATCCTAGAAAAAGCAAAAATTAGTCCAAAACCTGCCATGCAGAAGTTGCATGGATTTCTGCACAGCTGGGAACAACACACAGGGAACAGCTGGAACAAGACAAAGGCAGTGCAAGATTTAGGTACAATCTCATAGTGACCGTGTGTCACTTCCCTGCACAGCTGAGACACTGCAGTGATGTTTACTCTGCAGCCATTACCAGCATTGGGCTAAACTGCACTGAGCATTTCCCCATTTTTTTGAAGCTGGCAGCTCCTTATTCTATTTGAAAATATGCCAGAATCACTTACTGCAAAAGAAAGGGAAAATTTAACTGATAGTAATGAAAAACCCATGGAATATGCCTAAGAATTTACAAAGAATCTTTCAGGAAAAAAACCTTAGTCCACCTTATAGGAAATTCCAGATTAATGCAGTACACAACTTCACCTCTCAACCTTTTCTGCAATACCTGGTTCTGGAGTACCAGAAATAACATGGGAAAGGGAGTTCAAAGTGCACTCTTGGGACTTGGACACTGATGATTACTGTGCTGCCAACGCTTGGCATACTTCTGCAATTCCAAACTCCAAACCTGATGCAATTATATGAGAATATGTATTTTTATGAAAAATACCTTTACACCATAAAATTATAGAAGTAAAACTGGTAACTCTTTAAAACCCCTCAAACAATAAAATTATCATATTGCTGATGGGGGAAGCTGTGTCATTTGTAATGGCCAAATATCCAAGGTTTGGTAATACTGCAAGCATCATTACAAGTTAAATTAAGTTTTTTAAACAAAAGAGAGTTATACAGAAAAACATACTAGCAGGCTATTCCCACGTATAGCAACCAGAAAATCCATCTTAATAGAATCCAGCTATTCAATTATTAAATTATTCCAGCTTGTTCCATGAATACACTTCTTTCTGTGTAGTGGAATTCTACACAATGAACCTTGCAGTGTCAAATGGCCATTGAAAATAAGCTTATTTTGCTTTTTTTCTGGTACATATTGCAATGTTTATGTTTAAATTCATGACTATAATAGCTGCTAGACATTTGTGTTCACCTCACAATTCAATTTAGTTAAACAGCAGGAGAACTCAATGCAACAACAGGGAAGAGTAAGCAGATTTCAAAAAACCAGAAGGGCACGACTTCACAGCATGTGAAAGGTCATTCTGCCATGGAAGGTTTAAAACAAAACAAAGAAAAACCAGCAAAATGAAAGAGCTCTGGAATGAGAGCTGCAAAGGCCATCAGTCCACACAGCTTCACTCACACAGATGCTTAAACAAATTATGACTTGATCCATATGAGCCATTCAGTGAAGCTACTCTTGTCATCTTCCTATGGATATGGAACTCTGAGGAAACCTGAAACATTTATTGCCACTTGTTCCTGGCCCACAGAATGAATATGTTTGGTGGACACAAGCTGCAAGTATGAGCCTATTTATTTCAAACTCTATCAGCATATTTTTACTTCAGGAGAGAAAATTCAGATGTGCATAGCACAGGCTCAAACACAGAAGATATTCTCCCAATAAAAGCCTGGAAATGTCTATGTAGAGCTGAAAATCCTGGCTGACACTCATTCTTAACTGTGGGAACTCCTTAAAAATAACAACTCCAAAAGAAAAGGGAGAAGGCAGGTTGCAGGACATGGATCAGAAAGCATGACTTAAATTTGAGTTTGTCTACTTCTCCCAGATTTACACTGGACTTGGTCTGATCTCAAGCATGAAATTCCTTAAATATTTGAAGAAGCTGTTGCAGTTGATTTTCGTCTTGGGAAGGGAAGGTCTGAGGAGATATTAACTGCAGATGTAAGGCCCAGAACTTCTCCATTCTAATGCCCATGTTGGCAATTGCTATTCCTTGTAGCTAATTTAACAGTATTTCTTGTTGTAAGATTACAAGTGAATTGAGCAATGTGAAAGTAAAAGCACAGAATACATGCTAATTATTATTCTGCTATCTTTTAACAACATACTGGAATGTTAATAGGAGACAGAACAATTCTAACAATGTTTTTAAGAAAACCCTCATAATTATGCAAATTTCCTGTAATTAAGGCTTGG
This sequence comes from Oriolus oriolus, assembly GCA_013400235.1. Lineage (NCBI taxonomy): Eukaryota > Metazoa > Chordata > Aves > Passeriformes > Corvidae > Oriolus > Oriolus oriolus. The sequence continues at coordinate 57,878 of VXBT01007268.1, read as the reverse complement.
CAGATCAAAGAACCTTAAAATGAATTAGATAAGGACAGCCATATGGGCCTTCTTATTTTACTCTTTGCACAAATACTGCCTACATGAAAGATGGCATAACTCACAACTAAAGTCCTGCAGAATTTAGGAGATCAGAAGCAGTGTGGGGGCCGTGGCTTTGAGTACTTAGTGATTTACTTAAGCTCAGGGCTGGAGGGATAACTTCAAGTGACTGGCTGCAGTGGTCCAGCCAACAACTGCTCCCCTACTGAGAGCAGCCATACAGGCAATAAATAACAGCAGCTGGCTTTGGAGTGGGACATGAAAAGGGAATGGTGAGTTTTGTTTTCATCAGAAAAAGAACTATGTTTTTACTCATGTTACTTCTTGAGAAAGGGATTAATTATTTTAAAATTTTGATTAGCTCATTACTCCTTTCAAAAAAGTAGCTTCAAATATGGATTGTACCGTAATATTATATAAGGAAGGCAAATAAGTTGATGACAATTAGTTTTAAAATAGCATATTGATGCTAAATAAATAAAAGCTTAATGTGGAAAAGATGTTTTGTAGGTTTATACATGGCCCAAAAATGCCATGTGGGTTTGGTATTGCCTACCAGTACACACAAGGAGTATTGCTTGATGATTTCTTGACAGTCAAATAGAAGACGATTGTGATGTAATGGGCTGTTTTCCAAGAAAACAACCTGTAAGCCAGTAATTCTAGTTAGAACATTTACTGATTCTTACACATAACACTTGCAAGAGAAGAAGATCTAGCTACAAACGTAATGTAATACTCTCAGAAAACATGACTTTGAAAAGTTCTTGCACGAATTATACAGACTCAAAAAAATCTATTAACTTATTAGTGTTGAGAAACTGATCAAAGACAGCATTAGAAAATTCCCTGTAGCAATACTGCTGGGGTCATAAATGCACTTGGAATTCATTACTGTTATTTCATAATGTCAGAACAGAAAAGGAAATTCTTCATGCCTGGACTCTGTTAGGTTTTTATTATTGTAAATATGGTAGCTGTGAAGGGAATATAGCAGTATTAAATCATGTTTGATAACTGTTTCTTAGAGTAAATTGTAAAAACATTGCATTTCTAGAAGAACTGCCCCTCCCCAAACCCAAACAAACAAACAACAAAGCCACAACCAAACAAACCCTAAAAAAATGTTTAAGAAAAGTGCATTTGCTTTTGTTCTTGGAAGAGAGGAAAAAAATAGGAAAATGATACATGAAATAGGTCCAAATTTTGAGCTAGTTTTATTCCACACATTTGTAAGATATGAGCATTGTTCCATGATACAGAGGAAGAAAAATGTCTTTATTTAAGCATGTACAAGTACAGAAATGCTATCTGATTTGTATTTCAGGACATCTTCTTTCTCTTTAATTTTTCTCAGGTGGAATTAACAGTCCTGAGCACACTACTCATGGTGAGAGCATTGCCAGTGATTCAGATTGACTCAGGACCCTAACATGTTGGCATTTTCCTCCCTAAATTATTGCTTTTATGTAAGTTAGTGTTATACAGAATACTGTCTTCCCAGTGAACTACTGGAACGTTTTTCTTTTAAATCTGAGTTTAAGCTGAAATGAGACTGGAGTGGCAGATGCAGATGACTGCACTTACAGACCTTCATACTCTGGTCATGTTCAGCTTTTGGGTTTGGGATTTTTTGCCTAAGCAAGAAGTGAATCCATTATAGTCATAAGATTAACAGTCCTAAATGAGACTAATAAACCACTTTGTACAGTTTCCTGTGTTTTCTAGGAGCCACTAGTACACACCTAGGAAGGCAGCATAAACCCCAGGTAATTCTAACATTAGGCACTGCTTGGACCATGGCCTAATGGATTAGTCTGTGGCTGCTTTGTTTTTGGACTCCTGCAAACTGTGGCAACTACACCATCTCAGGCCATTAAACCTTTAGTTACAATACAAGTTGCACCAAGCACTCCTTCCCCTTGATTTTGACCCTGTTACCTAATGATTGATACCCTGTAGTTCCTGTATTACCTGAAAGGACAAGCATTTCCTCTCCAGCTTCCTCAAGCTGCTCTGGATTTGATTTTGTTAGCTGCCAGTTGTAGAGAACAATTCCATACAAATACATCCTGTGTGTACTGAATATTATCCTGATCCTTTGTCATCTAGCTGCTAGGACTGTATTCAGGTATTTCAAGACCACTGCTGTCTCTTAATATATAATTGCTTAGGAAGCAATTAGAAGCTTATGCTATTTCACTAACTGATGATATTTTACCCAACAATTTTTCAGATACAGCCAACTGTTCAAACCCAACTGGCACAGGACAAATGAAAAAATAATGCAATTGCAATGTTTGTAATAAAAATGCAATCTGTAAAGAAGGAAGAGAACGTTGGGGGGTTTGGCACTGTAAACTGAAGGCACCATTGAAACCATTCCCATTTCCCTCTGTCACCTTTCCAACTCTTCAGGTTGCTGAGAAGCACATACACAGACAGACTGCCTTGGGTATTCTCACAGTGAGTTTCTCTTACCTGACCCATTTTTCAGGTACCCATTTGCATCTACAGTGGTGTACATGATGTAAGGACCAGGCTGATTAACTCCAAAGGGCTGCAAGGGATAAAAACCAAAGAAAAAGGCAGGCAAAATTTTAGGAACAGACAAAGCTACAGTAATTAAACAGTCAACTGAAGAAAAATGTTTTTACATTAATAATTTATGTTTTATATTTTAACTTCAGAATCTTGCAGCTGTTTTGGTCATAGCATTATGTGGGAATCAGTCTTCAAAATCAGGGTAATCAGTTGGCTAAGTAATGTTTAGTGTCCCATGAAGAAAGCAATACTATTCAGTCCTCTGGCAAAAGGTTTAATGTTTCCTTGGAACCTACAAGTAAAATAAAAAACCCCTAAAAATTCAAAGAAATAACTGCATGTTCTGAAAAAGGAGAACTCATTCATGCCGAGAGAACGCACTATGTTGATGGTATTTCTGAACTGAAAAATACTACACAAATTCCATCTTTTTTATCATTATTTAGCGGTGTTTCATTTAGTTCATGAAAGTGAACAGTTATGTGTTGAGTATTGGTATCTAACTTAAGCAAATTTTCTTGAGGAAGAAAATGTACGTAAACATCAATATACAGTCATGAGGAAAAATAAAACAAACAAACAAACATCCAAGGAAGTTGTGCATTACTGAGTGATGAACCATAACAAATGCACCTAAGTAAGAATGGGTGGGGAAGGGAGAGGATGAGACACAACTACAAGAATAGATTTTAAAGGAATTTTTCAGGTTTCTTTTTCCTAGTGCTGAATTCAAGCTGATATTAGGGCATCAAATCCAGTAGAGAGCTTTCAAGTAAGTTACAGAAGGAACACTAAAAGAGATGATGACATGTTTCACACCATGCCTCAAAAAATAGTAAGTTTAAACCAAAGAGTAAGTGATAATGATGACAGATGAGATCACAGCCTGAAAATAATAACTGACTGGAATGAAAAGTAAGGAGACCACAAAGGTGATGCTAATGCAGATCTATGAAAGATGAGTGAATAAGGTGAAATTTAATATTTTTTTTGTGCCCCATAGCTGTACTCTGGCATAATGTGCCTTATGTTGCTTTCTGACAGAGAACTCCTATTACAATGGAGGCAATAGTGTTTCAGTGATCTCAATAATGAAATGCTCACCAACACGTGCTGTGAAGATTTGCTTTTTAAACCCCTGATTTTTGTAATTAAGTTAACGATACTGTCAAACCTCATTGTTTTATAACAGAAATTAAACCCCATGTCTCAAAATAGGCTTGAAGTGAAGGTTAGCCCCATTTGAAGCAGTTTTTCTATTTTCAAGTCAAAATTAAATGTGAAATTTTTGCAGAGCTAAAGTGCTACTGCTAGCTCTGATTCCTCTAAGTTCCTCTCTCAGGCCAACTTTCACTGTGAACATTGCTAAACAATTTCCTAATTGGCAGTTTGGTGGGTGAGTTGCAGGATCTCTGGAGATAAATAAAATAATCTAAACAGAAAACAGCACATGTGTATGGAGCTGTCTGCAGAATCATCAGAGCCCAGTGCACTTCCTTACTTGGCTGTGCCCACTGCTGGAGTTTAGCCAGAAGTGGCTCCATGGCTCCATCTGCCCCACAGTCAGTTTTGCCTAGACTTTCTAAGTGCCCACCAAGACTTGGCACAATTCACAGTTTGGGCACCCAAGTTCCTCTTGTCTCTGGTATATCCTAGTCCCCAGTGCCAGGAAACAAAGCTCCTGCACAATCACTCAATCGATTCCAGCTCTGAGCAGCAGCTGCCCAAAGTTATGGGTCTCACGGAAGCAGAAGTTGGCCAGTCACGATTTGGATTACACATTCTTCCAATCAATAACTCCTTTAATATGTTGAGAGCTTTTAGTATAATTAGACTTCAGCTTATTCGAAGCTAAATACTAAACAAAGCCATAGTTACACTTACTGTTATTTTCCGAGGACAGTCATTAGAACAGAGGCCGCTGAGAACTGAAAGAAAAAGTGAGCTTGTTGTGTTTACATTCACAAACCATCTTAGAAGCATCACCTTTGAAATCTGGTGAAGTCTAGTGATAGTGTCAGGTAGCCATTAAAACACAAAGAAAATAAATATCCTCTTAGTGATTTATGTTAATGTGTAACATTTCCTAATCTGTGGGAAGCATACTTGGCAGAAATTCAGCAGTCACTGTTTTATCCCACCTCATTGGTAACCAGCTGCAAAAGGACAGATTTGCCCGTTAGAAAAATTCCAAATTAAAACATTTTTAAAATAGTGAACTATACATTTTATTCATTATTCTCCATTTCTAACCATTTAAAATACTGGCAGAGATTCAGCTTTACTGTTTTAATTGATAAAAAGATAAAGGCTTTTCCTTCTATACAAGGCATCATTTTGGAACTTGATTTAAAGCAATTCACAAAAGCTGTAACAAGCAAAAATCCCATTACCCACTTATTCTATTAATTCAAAAGTATTATAAGCAGATGTTTATAATGCTAATTAATATCTAAAGCCTGTGACAGTTGTTCTAATTACTTGTTTAAAACTTACTAGTTTGAAAAATCAGTTACATTCAGAAATATCTGTTAAAAACCTAAACGAGGGACAGTGAAAGCCATCTGTTCTGTAAGCCAGGACATCCTGTCACACTGAGTATTAGAACAAAACAACAAAACCCACACACATACAATAATCTAAGGTCCATTCTGATGCAAAATTTGGACTTTTAATGACAATAGTTTGGTTGAGCAGCAGGCCAGTAATGGCTATGGGCAGGGAAGAGAATATACACCAGGCACTGAGGCCAGGGAAAAACCATTACTTTTCCATGAATTATGGTATCTCAAAGCAAGTGTGGCAGACAGAAAATTAAGATTTGGACCACATTTAAGGGTAGGTCATCCTAACCACCAGGAGTTTTAAAAAGCGTTTTCCATCTTCTTTAAGGGTCCATAGAGTTAAGGGTACAAAATGTTTGGGACTAGGGAAATACCGAAAGGCGCATGTAAGATGTTCACTGTCTTGATTAGGAAACATTCCCTACGTGACTCAGAAATGGCACTGCTCTAGTCAAGGAATTTTTCTAATAATTTGTGTGTGAATATTAACAACTGTCAAGATTCCTAAATGATCACTCTTTGCTTGTGATTTCACAATGTTGAAATTTCTAAATACAGTAAGATCTAATATTTTATATGGTCCAAACCCCCCCAAAATCTGGACAGTTAAGACAAATGTGTAGCAAAGCAGAATTTGAAGACTATATGTATCTACAATCAGACTTTTAAAGCTACAAGCTTATTTTATTTGTTACACGTAGGTGAGTATGCAAATGAAACCAACTCTTCCCATTTTGATGCAAAAGGGCACACTGAAATTTGCTGTTCAGTTTCACCCCTGGAACAAATTACCTGACCAAGTACATTTGACATCAGTTATAATGAGCAAAGCTGTTCTCATTGTCCATATGCCAAATAAGTGAACACAACGCTTTTATTGATACACTAACTCACACAAAGCACATTTTGTTAGAAACACTTTCCCCTGTATCACAGTAAAAATATTTTTAGACACTCATTAATTCCCATTTCCTGGGGTTTCTATGCAAAAATACTCACACTCTAAAAGGGTGCTAAAAAAAGGCTTGCCCCAGTTTTTAAGCTAGATTTACACAGAGTGAATCAAAAAGCATGTTGCAAATTACTCCGTTCCCCATTAAAATATCAGACAATTATAAATCTGATATGGCTTTGTGAAGTGTAACATTTTTCCAGAGGATTTTCTGCATGCTTTTGTGAATTACACTACAGATATATGGTATTATTTAAAAGAAGGCTTCCATCAACATGATAAATCATTAAATACTATCACGATGAGAACAGACCTCAGGCTGTGGACAAAGTAATAATTGCATCAGCCCCCAGCAGTAGCTGCAGTACTGTTCTCTTATGGTGTGCAGAATGTGTGCTTTAGAGGATTGGATGCATTTAAGTAACATGAAGGCAAATACAATTTTTGAAGGTGAACCTCTAGTTGTTGCTATTGAGCTTTGTCTTCATGGGCTCCCATATAGCTTGATTTTTTACTTGTTCTCAAAAAGTCAAGACAGACAGACAAGCAATGAGCTCAAAGCTCAACACTTTTGCAGCTGAAGAGCACAGTAGGGCATGCAGTTTAAAAACCTAATTATGAACATCCTAATCTAACTCAAGCCTTTAAAACCGACTCTCATTAATTCACACACCCTGGCTATGTTCGTGGCCACTCTGTGCTCTCAGGGTAAGATTTGTGCCACATGGTTTTAGGCTGGAAACACAGAACTGACACCCACAGGGGTGCAAAGTGACCCCTCAGAACAGATCATGCAGTGTAAGCAGAACACACCACGCCAGGAGTCCCTGAAATGAAACCAGCCTGTTTTGAAGGCAATTCTGCATCGTTCCCACAGGACACACATACCAACTCCAGCAAAGAAGGCTCGATATGGCAGAGGTACAGAACTGTACCGTAGCGTTTTCATATACAAAGGCTCAAATATTCACATTCTTCTCAACGTCCCATTTTGATTACGCATTGATAACTTACCGATAACTTTAACAAAATAGGCATCTGCTTCAAAGTTATTTTTCAATGTATGGATAGCAAAGTCCTTGTTGGAGTAGCCTTTGCTTAGCACAATGATATCCAAGATTCCCTAGAGGAAAAAAATCCCAAGTTTACATTAGAATGCTTATTTACTCTTGAAAAAAAATGCTGTGCAGCAAAGTTTACACCTTCACTATTTATTTTAATATCTTTCAAATGTTATGAATACAACCCTAATCAATTTGGGACAGAGAAGGCCATCCACGGCTAAGCAGGACAATCCAAGGCTGCACAGCCAATGTTTGTGCAGGGCACAGGGACGGGCACAGTCACACCCAGACCCTGTTTGCTGGGGTGAGGAGCTGCACTTACATCCTCATAGATGTCAAAGAAGGTCGCTACCACGGCGTCTTTGATCTGATTGAGATCCGAGAGCTCCCAGAACACCTTGAACATGCGCCGCACGCTCTTGCAGCTCACGTTGTTGCATGGGACGTTTTCTAGTAAAAATGCTTGCTGATTGCTGTAAAATATATATATAAAAATACAGAAACCAACTTACTTGAGATAAAGTCTAAACTACAGAAATTTAAACCATATTGTAATTAAATAGTTTAAGTGCTCTGGAGTTTAATGTAATAAAAACAAAGCTAGCAGCCACTGGGTGCTTGAAAACTCCATAAGTACTTACGTGAACTTTACAGACAGAATTACAATCATTGTCATGACTGACTTAAAACAATGAATACACTAAATAAATGGTTTCAAATCAATAGGAATAACTTAATTAACCATCCAGCCAAGGACTGAACATATCCTTACTTTATTCTGAAAAAAGTACAAGTGAACTTATCTGCCATTTTCCTTAATCCCCTTCGCAGTCCTTCAGCTTAAACACTATTTAAAACGTGTCCATACTTTTCCATTATTTCATGACAGCTTCTTCGCATCCCTGCTCCATTAATACTTTTTCTTACAAACTGCATGTTTTAAGTAAATTTAATATTAAATCAAATCTCTATTTGTATGTTTTCCACTGTTTCAAGCAAAATATAAAACACAAACCTCAACCTGGCAGTGCAGTAAAAATCAGGCAAGACAAACCAAATTGGGCACTTGCTGACATATAACACAAGGACAGCCTGCAATACTAAACAAGAAACATAGAAACCAAGCAGAGTACCAGGGCTAGTGTAGAAAAATCTCCCTTCTAAAGAGTATCCAATAGGTGCCTGGGGGTCAGGGGGAGACACCAGGTTCCCACTCTCCCTGATAATGTATCAGTGCTTCTGGAACTGGGAAAACCTCACACTTTGCCAACCTGAGTCCAACTCTTCAGGCAGGTTTGCATCCCGGGAGCCTGCTAGAATCCTTCACTGCCTTGGCAATGGAAACAGATGATTTCCTCCTCTCCTTCTGGGGGCAGAGCCAGGAGCCAGAGCAGTGTTCTGTAAAGGCAGCTCAGCTGTCAGAGCCCAGGGACACAGCCAGAACCACGTCCTCAGTGTGACCCTGAACATGCTCCTGGCTGCGTGGGGACAGAGAGGTGCTTTGTGTGTCTCAGCAGCATCCAGGATGCACAGGCACATACAGGCACTTCTCCTTAGGCAAATCATTGAATTAACGTATGGTCAAAAGGAAATGAGCTCATCTGCAATATTTAAGTGTTGCATTATCTGTATCTGAGAACTCATAATAACAACTTGAAATTCTTAAGTGCTCACATTCATTTCATGTATTACCTGAGTATCATATCAGAATAGCCAGCAACAAGGTAAGGTGACAAGCTGAGCTAAGCAAATTGTTTCAATTTCTCTTTTTCCTCATCTCAACATAGCTTTTTAAAATTCGGACAAACTTTTACAGAGACTCTTTCAGTTCAGATATTTTTAAATTGTCATAAATTACGTAGATGATAATTATTTAAAAGACAAAAGACTGTCAGGTTTGCACTACACTCTGCACACTGCTCAAGTCTAAACTAGAAGCCTTGTGAATGGATAGACACAAGAAGTTTATTTACTTCAGGAACCTTTTTTATTTTCTCTCCTTGCAACCGAGAAAAAAAGAAAACATTAATCAAAGTGCCACTGAGTATGGCAATGCCACTTTCCTTCACCCTTCTGTATCTACAAGAGAAACATAAGACAAACAGCAGGAAGAAAAAAGCTATCTCAAACCCTAAACAGATGCTGAAAACCCGTGAAGTGCACTGTGGGAGAGCTCTCTTGTAGATGAAATGAATTAATTCATAGATGTAGCATCCCCTGTCCCATATGCTGCATCTCAGCCTGGGAGGAGGAAATGTTGCAGTGCAGGCCATGCAGCAGCAACAGGGAGCTGCAGGCCCTGACTGTCAGCAGAGGGGAGAGAACCAGCTGTTCTCTGCCTCCTCAGCTGCTCAGGTCATTCCTGGGAGACACCTGGATTTGGCCTGTGAGGTACCAGTTGAATCCTTACATGATTTAGGCCTGTCATACAAAACCAGCCCTAGAATCCAAGTACCTACTTCCATGTTTCATTTCTGCTACATACTATAATAAGTAAGTGTAAGTTTATGACCTCCCTATTATTTTGAACCAAATTTTGAAGATTTCCCATCAGAAAGAAACTCCCTGTAACAAAGATAATCATCTGCATCCTTAAAATGACAAAGCAATGTCCTTGAAAGCCTACTAAGACAGATACTTCAGTAATGGTAAAACCTAAAAAAAAAAATCAATGCTAAAGTGCTCTACACATATGTAACAGTCAATACGAAACAATTCGGCTTCAATGCTACAAGAGACAGCCCAAGAACCTTGAACTAAAACCAGCCTATTGCCCTTAACATGCCATTTGAAGCACTCCAAATATTGAGCTATATGCACCAATATACAGCTGCAGCTAAATCATGTACTGCCTATGTAACTTTATTCCAAAGTACACTATATGCCAATTTGGAACCTTCTGACCAAAGTCATCTGTGCAGGAAAGGTAGATTTAATAAGGCTGAATAACTATAAGCAAGGTTGAATGTCAAAAAAGACTGAAGACTTATCTCAGTTTTATTTTAACATATTCCTTTGCAATTAGAATTAAATATTTACTGCTAATTCCATACATCTCTCATGCTGTCAGTTTTAGGCTAGTTCATTTACAGTAATACCAGGGACATCTAAATTACCAGTATCTTACTCCAGATGTTCAGAATAATTGAATTTGCCTCTGGTTTTTTAGATTTGCTCAGTTACAAGGTGCTCATCTATCCCTCATTTAAAAGAAGTCCTCTAGCCAACCTTCCTTTTGACAAGTGACAACTAATAATGATTTAGGAAGAGATAATTTGGTCAAATAAGTCCTTCCATATAAAGGATTAATACATATACATTAATTTAAAACTGAGCATGCACACGTAGAAAACTTTCTAGAAGTCTATCATACTTAAAAGTTATTTATTCAACTTTCCATATCCAGGTATTTATCTCCAAGTTTCGGTCTTTACTGTTATCACCAGTGTCAGAGATAAAGTATTGCCAACCTGACCAGTGAAAAACATTCCCTTTGAATAAAAATGGATTTGAAAGACCAAAGATTACATATTTGCAATGCAAGATGCAAATTACTAGCATCTAATTGGAAACAACTGTTAAACAAAATTCGTTTCATCTAATAAGTTAGGAGAAAGATAGATGTTTATAAACTCACATGCAGTACTTACACTTCCAATGTCACCAGAGTCAATTTAAAATCAGCATGTGAAAAAATGAATTCATTTAGGTAAGACAGGAGGTATAGCTGAACCAATTACTAATACTGATAAAATCCCTTCACCTATTATTATTCCATATATACACACAATTTCTAATATAGAATTCATGTATGTACCTAGCCTGAAGAAAAACCTGTGGACTTGAATTCTAACGTGCAGGTTTCTAACTCAAGTCAAAAGTTAAAAGAGTTCAGATTGAACAGATAAATATGTGAGGATCTACAGTGCATTTAGCATCTTCACCCGTTGGAATTTATTGAGTCTTAATAAAGGCTCAAACGGTTCAACCCCTCACAACACCTGCAACTACAAGTGAGATTCCTTTTTTGTTGTTTCTGGTAAGGAATGTCTCCACACTGTCAGAGTATTACACACTGTAATTTGAAATCAAAGGGTTATGGCAGGAGATGAAACAGCAGAGCCTTATAACAGTTCTGACAATACTTGAAGCTATTGACCATTTTTCTGGTGTGCCCACTGGGCAGGACAGTAAACCAACCTTATACCCAACAATTATTTCAAATCTTTTGTAGGGATTTGTAAGGATTTGATCTGAAAGTACTTTCCTGAATTGTGATGGAAGCATATAATTGATTTTAATCATTTTCTTCCATTTTCATGTATTGGTATACTTTCAGATGAACAAAATTGTTTCTGCCTGCTTTAATTTCTTTACATTACAGGCAGCAAATAGAAACCAGGCTTCCTAAACGATAGCACAGATTGAGGTCAAGAGTTTACAAAAATGCTTTTATCATTTAATCACAGTAATCAATCACTGAAATTAGATCTGTAGATGTAGCATGAAAGGCTTCAGAGAAAGAAATAAACAGCTTGATCCAGAAGTGTTTAAAATCGATTAAATAAGGTTTTCATTTTAATTTGCTCTAATTTAAGGACAGCTTTTAATTTAATTCCCACACTGTTTTAACTCTCTCCAATCAGTGACCCAGTTACACATTTTAAAAGGAAGTATTTGCTTAAGTCTCTCAGAACCAATGAATTAATATTGAATGTGACATTTCAAAGTGAGTGCAAAAAAAAGTTACTTTCTTTCCCATCCCAAACTACAAAGCATGTTTCCATTACTTTTCTACAAATGCTGGATATATACAATGTTAACATGCAATGTATTTCTTGATTTTTAGGTTACTTAATCTGTTTTTGCCAGAATTCTTCAGTTTTCTGAACCTCCCTTTTAATAGCTTGTTACATCATCTGCCAGTACCTTCAGTCCTTATGCCTAACTGTGTCACCCAACTTTGATGTCGAGTTTAAAAATAATTTTGAATGCACTCAATTGAATAAGCAAACAAATTCAGAAGCAAGGAGAATAAAAGTCTATCACAGTCGTTCACTGCAACAAGACGTACATGACTTTTGGGCTTCTACAGGAGAAACTATTTACAAATGCTTTAATGATTTTACATTATATTACATTGCTGTAAATTATACACCAGCTAGAGGATAGAGGCTCCTAAGACTCTTGAAAGTTAAAACAGCTTCAAGTACATTTCTGAACTCCATAAATCTTCATGCAGCCCTTCTGAAGTGCACTAGCTATCAGGATACACATGATAGTACAGCTCAAAACCTGAGATTTCTGAGGCTTAAGCAAAAGCAAAGACAGCAACTTTACAGTTCCCCTGTCACTGTGTTCCTTTGGCAAAGGGAAGGCTGGTTCTAGTTTGCTCTCTAGACTGTCTGCAGTCTTTATTCAATGACTGCTGAACAGAAGATGCAAAGTCCCAGCTGAGGAAAGTCTGGAGTGAAGCACCTGACATTCAGGGCCTGAGTGCTTTAACTTTGCCTGGCAAGTTCTGGGCAGTAACAGCATCACCTCCTTCTTGTCTGCCGTGTCTGAATAGAAACAGCTGCTCTGCTGTTATTTTAAGGCTCAGAGGTACAGACAGAGCTCAGCTGCTCACAGCCTTGTCATGAATCACATCATGTAGGCTGAATACAGGCACGCTGCTCTTCAAACTGGGTCACTTTTAGGTGTGTGTCACTATCTGAAGAACTCTTAACACAAAAATGTCAGTGGGTGACTCATGTTTAGGCAACCACTAGAAGACCTGAATTGACTTCTTGGACTTCAGCACTAAATTCTCTTACTGTCTGAAGCATCAAAGTGAGCTCCTCACTTGTTTTCCTTATTGAGTATTCATTCAAACTATGAACCTGCATCCAAGCTCATCCAAAATACCACACAGAGGAAGGTAACAAATACATCTGTATGAGAGACTTACTCTGCTTTGTAATGCATTAGTGCAAGTATTTGTCAAGTAAGGAAGACATTAAGACTCCATAAAGTATGAGTTAAAATACCTTTTACAAGTGATGACATGAAGAAAAAGGGAATAGCACAGATAATCTTCCATCTCTGCAGATGCTGGCAGAGTCAGTTGTGCAGCACAGACAGACTGCAGGCAGGCACAGCACGTGCACATATCCTGTCTGTACTGAGGTTCACTGGCATCATGGTCTCTAGGGCTCTCCATTTTTCTCCGAAGTAAACAAGTCTATTCATCATCCCTACTGTCAAGCAAAAGCATGTTCACATGCAAACATGCTGCTACACTTCAAGGTAAAGCTAAGGACATGCCAGCAGCAGCAACCCCAGGTGCCAGGTGAGAGCTGCCCACAGGCTGCTCCGTTCCGATCAGCCGGCTGCGTTTATCCAGCAGCACGTGCGGAACAGCTCGGGAATGCACCTACTCGGGTCAGCTCTTATATGGATCACTGACTCCTCTGTGTACAACATTCTCCCTGTGAGCATCCCCACATGCCCTCTCCCACCTAGCACCAGATGGTAGCAGTAGAAAGTATTGGGAAAGCAAGCAATGAAGAAAAAATTTTTCAAAAAGGAGCATGAGAAGATTACACTGAAAAATCCAATATGAAGTGTTAGAAGTTTCTTTTTTTGGGGGGGGGGGGAGGGTTTGGGTGTCTGTGTTACTTATTTTCAGTTAGGCTTGGACAATATAAAAATCACTGGTAAATTCCTGGTTCTCAAGAAGGGCAAACCACTACTGCATTTTTCAGCAGAGTCACCAGTCAGTGCTCACTCCATGTGACAGCACAGAACAGGTTCCCCAGCTCTCAGCAGCCTGGTGTTACTAGTCAGCACTGACAGCCAAAGTCAGGAATTTACAGAAGATGATTTGGGAAAGGAAAGGGAGAGAATCAGCCCCTGAGCTCTGGGGGGAGTGACTAAAATGCTGCCTCATACTTCAGTCTCTGATGCAGTTCCACACCCAGAGTCCCAGTCTGAGCCTATAGCATACATATTGTATACATATATATATATTGTATACAATTACACATTCTGAATGTAGCATGTAAATGCACACTGTTGTTCAAAGGGAAACACTTAAAAGAGATCAAAAGTCTTGTTCACTTGATAGAATGGATGAGATGCACTAAAGTTAGTTATTTCTATGACTGATGATTGAACATGAATCTGATAGCTTTATTTCTAGGTTTGCATATACTCTACCTTCCAGAAGTGTTCTTTAGTATAGCAAGTGCATCTGGGTAGCCATCCATATTGTAATCTCCAATATGAAGTGTAATTGGAAATGAAATTTCTGTTGAGGATTTGTCATTTTGATATGGTACAAAGCCCCAGACAGTGTCTTTATTTCTGAAGTCTTGCAAGATTGGAATCCACTGTAAAATAAAACAAAAAAAAGAACAGCTAGGTAAATAAATACATTCTATTTATTTAAACAATGTAATTCTATTTAAAACAGCTGCCACCTCTTCACTTCAGGATTCTTAACCATTTACAAATAAGGATTATTTCCTAACTCTGTCACCAAATGAAAAAAAAAATTTGAAGTATTTTTTATGCACTCAGTTATTCCAGAACAGGAAAATATAGTTAAGGTTGTAAGAATACAACCAGTATATGGAGACATTCATGAACACCTTAACTGAAATTCAGGCTTGCCTGGAATTTATACTAGTCTTTAAGCATAGGTAAGCCCAAACCGCCAGGCCCATGAGATCCTGAGTCTCATTTTTTTCTCTGGAATTGCAAGGCAATGCAATAGGTATCATAACACTGGAAGGTGGATGCAGCCTCTTTACATTTGTGGCCAACACCAGATTGCTGGATACTGTCAGTATGCTGCAGGATGGGATGGCCATTCACAGGGGACCTAGAAAGGCAAGAATGGGCAAGCAGACACTCAGCTACAGACACCCTGCACCAGGGAGTAAAGCCCTGCAATGGCACAGGCTGGGCAGAGCCCAGCTGGGTACCAGCTCTCCTGAGGGAGGGGAGAGTCCTGGTGAGCAGGAAGGTAAAGCTGGGCACAGCACCTCAGGCAGCAAACCAGCTCTGCACCGGAGCTGCTGCCTGTGCTCCTGCTCATCAGGATGACTCAGGATTTTTCTTTATTCAAGACTTGTTCATCTGCATCTGGATCCTGCATCCAGTTTTGTGTCCCACAGTTCGAGAAGGATTTGAGAATACTGAGTGTGCTCAGAGAAGGGTCAACAAGATAGTCAGGCACTGAGTATTTCCTCAGAGGACAGGCTGAGGGCATGGGGATTGTTTGGAGAGCAGAAGATTTAGGCAGGATCTTGCAGTGCCTGCAAAGAGCCAGCTGATGAGATGGAGCCAGGCTCTCTACTGTGATACATGGCAGAAAAGCAAGAGAAAATGGTCAGACTGACACAAGAGAGGTTCTGACTAGAGATAAACAACCAAATTAAACTACAAACGAGGCCCTGAGAAGTTGCAGGATCTTTCTCCTTGGGGGTTTTCAAAGTCTGACTGGACAAAGCTCTGAACAACATGGTCTGAACTCAGTTTGTTCCTGCTTAAAGCAGGAGGCTGGATCTCCCAAGGTTCATTTCAGCTTGAACAATTCTATTATTCATGATATTTAGAAGTTCAAGAGCTTCAATTCCCCTCCTATCTCCCCAGAAGCACCAGATACTGAACTGTTTGATAAGAAATTAAGATTAAAGTATCAAACTGAAAGTACAAAAGAAATGCAAAGTATAAATTTCTCCAGGACAAGAAAAAGAATGCATCTGCACTTACTTTCCAAAGTGCTGCAGAGGTGCTAAATAGGAATTTATCTTAATTAAAAATCAAGGTAATTTTGCAACTTAGTATGAAGCTGAAGTGCCAGGGTTAACATTTCAATGCTACAGAAAAAAATCAGTGTCATTTTAAAAGTTAGAAGTAATTCTGTATGTCAACTAACTGACAATGCCTTCAAAAGGACAAAGGGGTGCCATCTTAAAGGATGACTATCACCAACATCAAAAGCACTTAACTGATCTTACATGTCTCTCACCCAAGCCTTAATTTAGCTATTTCAGGAACCACAACGAGATCCATGACAGTTCATATCCTGCCATGGAAAGACACCCTCACTAGCACAATCCAGTAATCAACATTCCTGCCACATGGCAATCGTGTCTGACACTTGACCGCTCCCTTGGGATTACAAACAAGCACAGGCAGTTTAGAGAAGCCCCCAAAATATCTTCAGAAGTGCACTGAGGTCGGTGCTGTGTGGATCCCAGAGATGGCTGAGAAGCCTGGGGCAGTTGTGCCCGTCATTGCACACACCCGGAGCGTGCTGCCCGCGTACGCCACGGCTTTGAAATGAATCATCATCTGCAACACCTGCTGCAAACTCAAATCTGAAATGAAACACACTTGGACCCTCACACCTGACAACATGCACATGTCTAGTTAGTTACTCTTAACTTGCTGAAGGTTTGGAAAAATCTAAGAAACAGAAAATGAGGCAAAGACTCTCTGCCTTTTACCCTGAGGGAAATTTTTCAAAGGGTTGTATTTCTTAGCACTTACTTGTCATGCAGAAGACAGATGAAACAATATTATTGCAAAATAGTCTAATTTTAAAAAACAGTGATTGAAATCAGAACCATGAAATATAATATAGCTTTTACTTTACATGGTATCGTTCACACAGTCATTCCAGTAAAATCCAATTATATCCATCATATATTTTCTAAATGTTCCCAGGTATGGTAACGCTATCTTAAAGAGACAAAATTAAAAATGAATTTTTAGGCACAAATACAAATTTGTTTCTCTTTTTGCTCTATTCAGAGTGATTCACAGAAGGCAATTTCACATTCCTAAGGTCTACAATGAGACACAAAACAACAGGCGAGCAAGACATCACCTGTTGCTACCAAGCATCAGCACCACTGATGCACAGAGTAAATCCATCCATGCCACTGAAGCAGCTGTGGGACTTTTCCTAAGAGCAGCTGTGTAATACTTCAAGAACATCAGCCTCGTTTGGTGCATAACCAGATCACATTCCAGCACCAGATGTAACTTACTCTGACAGTTTAAATTCAGAGTAATCCATGCTTTTGGCGAAACTCCTTCTGTAGATTTCTATTATGAACTGCAGTATTGTGTAATGTAATGTAAGATTAATTGTTTGTGTGCCTCAGGACACGTAGTTCAGTACAAAAGGCAAAAAAATGAAAATGTGTTTGTCAACAATATAAATCTCCTGCTTATTTTGTATTTGATAATTCAGACAATTACTTTAAGCTTCATATTTCCTCTTACTATTTTAAAAGGAAAAGACTAAAACTAATTTTTTAATTCCTATCTAAGATAGAAATAGGTGGGTATAATGAGGACACATGAAGCTATTTTTTCCAGTTTTCTGATCATATGATTTCTCCTACACAGCTCAGATGAGAAAAGACTGAAAAATTGAGTAAGTGTATTTTTTAAAGAAATTTTAAATGAACACATAAAATTCAGTCAGAGAAATCAGATTTACTTCTTCCTTTTCTGTTACATTCCATTGCATAGTATCACTAATACCATTACTTAAAACATTTATATAGATATTTTGGATGCTTCAATTAATGATTTATAGGCTAAAATAGGAAAAATATTTAAGTGCTTGAAAATTCATTTTTAAACTCTTCAAACATTTGTCTTTCAAGAAGCAGAAAAAAGAATGTTTTTTTGCCCTGTGAAAACAGCAGCATTTTCATTTTGAAAAAGATCGGGGGATTTGAGGAAAATGTAAAGCTCCTTGCAGTCACCGTAAAACGGCTCATTTCTTACAAAGTCCAGATTCTTCTATACATTAGGGAAGGCACTTCTCTTGCTGGAAAGCCTGTGAGCAGGTGTTTGAGCCCAAACTGTGGGATTAACACATCTCCATTTTTAAATCATGGCCAGAAACCCATGAAGCACAAAACCCACCCCCAGCCAGTTGCCGCTCCCAGGCCACAGAACACAGGCAGGGCGCCAGGTGCGAGTCACAAAGTTTGGAAATTGGTAGCCCATTCCTGGCCAGTACATTTTCTGGGAATGCCAAAGCTGAGCAGCAAGAGTGGGCTGAAAGAGCTGCCACAGCACCAGAAGCAACACAAGTTCTTTCCCCAGGGCTCCCTCTCTCAGTCCCCATGCACCGCAGTTCAGCTGCACACAACAAATAACTGGCAGGATTTCAGCATGCATTAGGCTTTCAGTGCACACAATGGTCACCTGGATCCCTCAGACTGCTGAGGAAATCACTGTACTTTACACCATTAACTTATGGTGTTCAAAGCCCAGAAGTTGACAATGCACAGCATTAGTTTAGAATCATAGAAAAAAGTAACCAAAGCAGTAAAAGTCATGTTTTCAATGCTCACAGCCCCACAGCTGCTTACAGAAAGACAAGCAACTCAGAAATGATGAGAGGATCTTGTAGAATATGACATTTATGAAAACTACAGCAGCTGAATCCATTCCACCCCTTTAAACTGTTACACAGGAATGAGGAAAAACTTCTGACACTGACTGACTGCAGCTGATAATCAGTGCTGTCACCTCCCTCTCTAACCTAGAGAATGACACCATGAAGACCTGGGGTTTGCTGTAGGATGCACTGCTGTGTTCTACTTCAGACCTGCTGGATTTCCAAGAGGAATAAAGCTATAACCTTTCTACTGTACAGAGAAAGGTTATAAGAATCATCAAGCCCACAAAGAAACTCTCAGATGAAGGGACTGAAATAATAGTGTTTGCCTCAGGAAACAAATGAAAAATCATACAGAATACTTGGCAAAATTAAAGAAAGATTAGTCATCTCTAAGAATATCACAGTATCTAGAGTTTCTACATTAAACAGTACCGAGCACTTTAAAGCATTTCCCAGATTAGACTGTAGCTATTGCAGGTGAATGTAAAGAAGTCTGAGGTGTCCTAACACCTGCCACAGTCTGAAGCAGCGTATAGGATTCCACTTGGATCTGACAGCGATTCTGCTGTTGCCATGGAAACATTCACATTCCTTTAAAACCTTAGGAGGTCTGTATCTCCTTAAGTCACTCGTGTGTATTTTGTTGGCCTTTACTTCTGCTCCACCATCCGAAAGAAGAAAATCTGAGATATTTCTAACACTTAACCCCCCTGCAACCAACATTCCCTACATTAAAACCTATGATGAAAGGTTATCCCTGAAACTATTCTCCTAGCTTGGCCTGGCTTTCCAATAGCCATCCAGTTGGGCCAAAGACATCATGAGAAATATACCGACAGACAGGATCTTACTGGAACAACTCCAAAGCCTGACATGCCATTGCCTGCCTCTCCTCAGCATAAGCTTTAGAGCCACTAATTGTACAGACGTGTATTTCTGATTGTCATGCATTTCATCCCAAAGCATCACACTTATCATGGAACTGCATTAATTGTTTCTCATTTGGTTTCATCAAATGCTACAGCAAACAAGCAGGAAGGAGAGAACCTGGCCCAGAAGACAAAGTACTTTTTTATAAGACTGTCATCTCATTTGAGATTTTTCATATTTGAGATCAATTTCTTTAACAAAATAATGAAAATCTGAGAAGAAGAATTTGTTGCTACACCCTTAACTAAAAAAATAAACCACAAAACCCTACAGCAAAAACTGAACTAAGACAATAGAGATACAGAGTCTTCTATTTTTTCCATAATACACTTGCAATTTCTCAGTCTCCCACAGATCCCCTATAATTACCTACCCGTTCCACAAGGGATACCACCCCCTTGTTGAAACACATTCTGCACTACAAGGGCTCCTTATTATTTCCCTCGAATTGTAAAGTGATAAGTAAACAGAACTTATTCCAGTCTGTTGCCACAAAGTTTATGTTTATCACTTCTCATGAAGATGAACCCTTTTAGTCAGAGCTTGTCATCTGACCTCACAATTACCAAATTCAGTGAAATGAGACATTTTACTTTCAAATAAATACAAGAATTGACGTGTTTGAATAGATTTCTACCTGAATGAAGCATGCAACACATGGGAAAAGCTGAAGACATATGAATGAAGACACTGATACTTTTCACTGTTTCAGAACAGAAAAGAGAAAAAGTTTTCAAAGAAAAAGCTCAATCACCTCCAGATGAGTGCAAGAAAAGAGTATTCTAGATAGAATTATTTAAAAAGGTTAGGCCAGAACAAGTCATTATTGCATGCCATTTGCTACTGTCATTTTTAATTAAAGTCATTCTAAAAATAGGGAGGGAAAATTGCTTTAAAGTTTCTAGGTAAGTCTAAATACTTTTTAATACTTCTCTTCTAGCAGGCTGAGGATCTGCTGGATCCTTTGCTGTTTAAAATTAAGAGACAATATCTAACTGCTAATTTTTATGTTGAAACTCATGATCTTGGATATTATTTTCAAATTGAAACTACACAGTAAAATTGCTAAATTGAGTGAACAAATTAAATATAGGTTAAATATCTGATGTATTTATGACTAAATAGTTTACTCCTATCAAGAAAAAGAACTAATGAAGCAAGATAAAAACTGGCTGCATCCAATATTACTTCAGTGCAGGCTACAATAACCGACTCTACCTTGGAAAAATTCTGCTATTATGTAAATTGACCCACACCTTCCTTTTGGAAACATATCCTGTGCAACATCTACCAGAACTGGTCCTCAGACCCCACTACCCTCAGTGGTTCCAGCTGTTTGTGGGGTTCACTTTCTACAGTGAAATTAATTTAAAATATTTATCTCAAATTTCCTTGAGCAGCAAAACTGAAATGCCTTTTAATTCTTATATTACCAAGAGTAAGGAACTAAACTGAGAGCTGCAGTGCATCTGTCCTTTGCCAAAGAGCACCCCAGCTACTCCCCCATTCCAGCACGTGGCCACAGCCTGAGCTCTCTCCGGAGCAGAAGCAATGCCAGGATCCCAAACCGAGCATCCACTTGCTTTGTACAAAGGCTCTGACCCATAACTCAAACTCTGCTGTACCCCTGTGCATCCAGCAGCGCTACAATCTATTGTCTGTGTTCTGTGTTTACAGGGGATGCATGTAAAAAAAATAAATCCATACCAAACCAAGAAACCAACAACCACAACCAACCAAACAGCGTGCACAGCAGAACGTGACTTCTGAGAACAGAGCTGCCAAGCTCACAAAGCTAAAAGACATAAATTACCAAATTTAGAGTTATTCTTTCTTACTCTGATGGCATGTTCCATCCCAGACATTCTTCCTGCACTGACTGGGAGCTGTGTGCTTTCCTTTCCTACACAGAGTGATTTCCCTCACTAGCAGGCCACAGCCTGTGTTCCATAAATTTTGATCCTTTAAATGAGAAAATCTACGCTCTAAACTTGGGCTACAGACTGTAACAAGTTCAGCTATAAATTCTGAATTATAGATCAGAGAGGGTACTACTTTTAGCACAAAATTAAACTTTCAATTTTTCAGTGAGGGAATAATCAGTAATTCATAACATGGTTAGCAACATGTATGGCATACACTGTAATTTTCTCTTGAGTACCCTACAGTGGGTTTTGCTGTCAGCTACAAGCACTTTATATGTCACCTCGGCCTTTAGGTTCACATTGCTAAATATGAATTTAGTAAAACGTTTATTAAGCCATCCAACAAACATCTGGTTAATTTACTGTATGCTGCAACTTTATTATAAATCAGGGCACTGTAAATACTTAAAGCAGACAATCACACACTTAAATAAATGAACATATAATCTATTCCATGAATTACAAACAAGTCTCTGAAAGCCAGCAGTGTCATGACAAACAAACTTCCAATAGTTTAACAGAAACCCAGCCCTGAAGAAACACAGCCTAAAAAAGTGCTCTATACCACCTGGAAATTTACTTCATTAATAACAAACAAAGACAAAGTAGAAATTAGGGGTAAGAGGTGCGAGCTGGTTCAACTTGATGTATGTGTGTGTGTGTGTACAGATTTTTACTCTAAAATAACTCCCTAAGTTAAACTAAACAAGCTCATCATTTGAATTAGATTTCTTTTAAACTCTTAACGCAAACCTTGTTTTTCCTCTCAGGCTGGGACAGTTATGGTGCTTCGAATGCAGCGTTTTGCAATTAAGAAAGTGACTCTTCAGGAGCACCCATCATTCTCTTGAGTAGAATTATCCATTATAAAGAATTCTAGGTTTGCAACCTCTTCCCCTAAACCCGTATTTTTTCAGATAGAGAACATACAAGTAAATAAATACAAGTCTCTTGTATTCAATAATTGCAGGTGAGGAGGTTTCATTTCTTTCCTGAAAAATTTCTATTTCATATAATTTCATAAAGCACAGTATTTCGCTTTGTCTTTGCTATTCCAAATTCACATTACCTGATCCAATCCCAGCTTGGTTAGGTAGATGGCACTTCTTTGACATGTTTCATCTTCACACACTGGTAATAAATGTTCACTTTGTCCATCCCCATCTGTCAAAGAGAAAAAAAGCCTGTCAGCTTTGTATCTGCAAAATCAGAAACCCTGTTTACGTGAAATAATCAGCCGTGAATAATTTACTACTTTTTTAAATGTGAAACATTACATGGGATAAACTAGACCTATTCAAAATCCTTAACCTAATAATCTAAATTGGGTCTTTTATTTAAAGACTGCCTTTGCTAATGTATTTTTATCTTGACCCATAATACTGAGAAAATTTCAACTTTTACTGACATACTGAAGAAGAGTAAGTCCTTAGTAATTTAATCAATCCCTGTGATCAGTTGGGAAGAAAATTACCTTTAATACAAATCCACCACTACAAGTCCACCATAAAAACTTATTTGATTTTCTGAACTAGTTTTACACTGCTGTGCTGTCAGCAAGACTTTAAGAAGAGTCATGAGTTCACATGTAGTATCTTAATCTGTACTTAACACAAAAAACAACACCAGAAGACTTGATTAACACAATGGCTAATAAATCCCAGGCTTACAGAATTAGATAAATTTGAGTAAATTACAGGTTTTCAAAAATGTTCTTTAAGCGCCTTTAATCCATGTATTTCCAAAGCCTTTAGTAGAATAATGACCTTTTAATATTTAAACAAGCAATGACTATTTGCATCTAGAGTTCTGACACACAGAGCATATAGTGAAGAAAAAAGGAATAATTTACTGTCCATTATCTACTCCAGGAAAAATCTCTATGTTGCCATTCTGACCTTGCAGCTCTGCCCTCCTCCCAGAGGCCAGGCCAGCACTGGCAGCTCCCTGGGCTGGGGAGGAGAGCACAGAGAGGGAGTGGAGCACGAGTGCCACAAAGCAGCAGCAAGAACTGCTGCATCAAGAACCACAGCTGTAAGATCCCAACCACAACCAAACCTGGCTTGTCACAGAGATGGTATCCCCAGCTCAGGCAGGTTTCAGGGAATCCACTTTTCCAAGCTATGAAATCAAAGCTCACAGTGTAATAAAAAAAAAATTCACCTTTTCAACTTGCCCCTTAGCCCTTACAGCTCTGAGGAGCTGGGTATTTCATTCGAGATAACCACAGTGTTCACTGTGAACACTGAAATAAAGAGAGGTTCTCATCTGGCACATTAATTACTTGAATCATTTTCACTACTGGATTCTACATTATATCTATCAAATATTGCTGGTTACAGCCACAAGCATCCTCTCAGCTTGGCTCCCTGACAGCTGCTCAGTAAATGACATTTTTACTGGTTTGATGTTCCAGAAATGCAGCTTAAGAACATGCTGCAAAATGGATTTCTGTATGAACCACAAAGGTGCTCAGAGAACCAAGGGGCTTTCAGGCACACCTACTGCTTGGGTTTGCAGAAATCCAAACCAGCTTATTTAGGCAAGAGGATTTTGTAAAATTGCTTGATGAAATCTCCTTAGCTAATATGCAAAAACCAGATCATCTGCCAAAGTCACTGAAGCCCTTACTCGTTTTTCAGTACAGTACTGGCCACAGCCCAGAGGTCCTGTCATACTTTACCTGTGCCATAAGAAAGGCCTTCTTAGCCTGCCAGCTTAAACTTCTATGACACTGAACCTCCTTTTGGGGGTGTGTTTACATCTATATCTGCGCACAGCTACATTTTCTGGGTCCCTCCCTTATTTCACCAGGAAGTTGAGAGATGGAAAGGAGGGTTATAAGGGGAGGAGGAGTAATGAAAATATCAGACTTCCCCAAATATCTCCAAGTGATAAAGCCAAACTTTTAGTGGCTTCCTACATCCCATCTGCCTCATGAATTACTTTACCTCACCACCAAACCTCTCACAAATCCTCATGGCAGCTCTCTTCTCAGTGATAGAGAAGTTAGGATGTGAAGTAGCCTAGGTGATAGAAATCAAGTTCACATCCAAAGAGATGAGAAAGGGAATTCCCACTGAACAGAGAAACCAACATAGCAACTACTGAATCTGACCATCTGAAATCAGCACCAGCTTTTGAAGGTGTTTGTTTTCCTTCTGCATCATTCAAGAACAACAATTAAAACATATTACTGTCTTGAATCTTTGCTTACATGAACTAGATTAAAATACTGTTGGATTACAGTTTTTTTCCAAACTTAAATGGAAGAAAGTGTTCAATTTGCAAATTATAAACCATGGGAATATTGAAGGGCTTGCTTAAATTGAATTAAGTTGCAGAGATATATGTTTTCGGACTATAAAATGTAAGTTAAGCTCTAATATTTAAATCGCATTTCTACAAAAGTTTTCATCTGAAGTGATTTTAGAAGATTTTCAATAACACACAAGGACAAAGAACCACCTTCCTCTGTTTTAGAAAGGGACAAGAACAAGGATGTTCTCATTTTAAATTATGCTATGGAGCAGAGAGGAATATAAAATGTTTGATTCTACTTATACTGCAAACATTCATCTTGTTATGCCAATAACCCAGTTTGATAGGGTGGGTAGTTAATGTTCAGAGTAGAGCAGGACATTGATGAAAACACCCTCGTAGCTTTGAGGAATAACCAATCCATAGGACAGTAAGGACAGAACTAGCACATAATTAGACACGAAGCCATCACCTTACAGATGCAGGTGTTCTACATAAATTACAAGCTTAAGACTTAATTAAAAAATTCAGTATGATCAAAGAATGAATAGAAGGCAAATATGCATCAAACAACAAACCTTTGTCCCTGCAAACTGAAAATACTACAAAATACATTCTATATTGGAAGGCCAGAGTTTCCTCAGTTCCTTTGACCAGAAGATAAATGTCCATTTATGTAACT
Source organism: Oriolus oriolus (assembly GCA_013400235.1). NCBI lineage: Eukaryota > Metazoa > Chordata > Aves > Passeriformes > Corvidae > Oriolus > Oriolus oriolus. The sequence continues at coordinate 32,492 of VXBT01007268.1, read as the reverse complement.
GCTTTTATAGGATCATGTTTTCAGTTGCAATTTCTCTTCAATTCTGTGTAACATATATTTAAGAATCCAGTAGTTAAAAAAATAAAGTTCAAGATAAGAAAAATATGTTGAAAATTTACAGCAGTTTTGAAAAAAAGATTTATTTTGAAAATAAATTTTGTCAAAAAACATCTTGAAAACAAGATGAGAGGCCATTCTTAAGCTCACATATCTCAAATTATTGTTGTATCCACCTCACAAAAGTTTTTCGGACAGAGAAATCCATCGTATGGATACTGGACTGGTTTGCTTGGATTTTGTTTGTTTTGTTTTTATTTTCCTCTTCTACACTCTGTGCTCAGCTCAATTTAAAGATCACAAAGATGAGATATAAAAACATTAATTCAGTATTTAGAGCAGACAGAACAAATGTTAAACTTAAAAGTCTTCAAGTAAAGCTCCAGCACAAAGAATGCAGCTGGAAATAGGACATCAATGAAACAAGAATATCTTCTGAGTTGTAGCAAAATAGTTTAAGAAAATCCACAATTAGTCAAATACTGTATTACAGAAAAGTAGCAATCAAAAGAGGAAAAGCCCAACATTCTTCATCTCTATCATAATATTTTATCTTATTTCTTCTCCAGTTTTTATTTCAAAAGCACATCTTACAATGCACAGATCCATCTTTTATAACCAGAAATAAAATGTTTCCTGCATTTCTGAAGCTTTTTCAACGACACAGTGAAACCAATGAATCAATAGAGAAGCTTTTCCAGTTTGGAAAGAAAGGATTTCATTCTTCACCTTTACATGATTCCACCTTGGAAGCACCTGCTAGAATGCAAACTACTGACCTTGAAGACCACACAAAAAACATCCCCAGCAGTTGCCCACTTAGTAGCTCAAACTCACTAACAACAAATTCACCTTTGACCCGAGCAACTCTTCTCATCTTCACGCCTGATTTCAATCTCAATGTAAATAAACATCCTTCAGTTTTAAACTCTGATCTTGAAGTTAAATTTCTCCACAAAGGAAAAGGAAGACAGTCATTCAAAGGAGTATCATTAGCACAACTGATCAGTGCAATTAGGTATTCATAGGTGACAAAACATGCACTGGTGACAACAGCTGGATGAACCCATAAGACCTACACTGGTTTCAAGTATTTATAACAAATACCTTGCCTAACATGTCTTTAATAATCTCCTTCAGTCTAGGTCTACCTAGGAAACCTGTTTCTGGAGACCTTCTGTAACCTTCACTTAGTTCCTGGGGTCTACTAGTCTGTCTTTCTATCACTGTATGGATTTAAGAATGAAATCCCAGTGCAAATTGGTGGAAATCTTGTTTGTAATTTCAATGTAATTTGTAGCAGTCGGTGTGCCCAAACACTCCAGGCTCCAAATGTCCTGTGCTAGCACCACTCAGCTTGGAGCACCTTTGACACAGAAACAGAAACTCAACTGTTAATTAGCACGTTCTCAACACATGACCCTGTCTTGACTGTGATACAGCATAACTCCGTGGTTAATAAAGATCAAGTTTTGTAGGCAGTAGAACGGACTAGAAAAAGAACAGTCCCACATACTCATCACCTGCAAACCTGTACTTATGTCTAAATATGTAAAGACAAAATTAGAAGTCTTATTCCATCTAGGAATCATGTGAGAATCATTACTTACAACTGCCTGTTTGCTGTATTTCAAACAAAGACCGTGGATACAGAGCCTTCTTTCCAACACTTTGCTCATGTTTGCCAAGTGCTGGCAGCCCAATCCAAGTACCCCAAAGCCTGTGCAGGTCCCTGAGAGCACACCTTGCACAGAGAGCTTTTGTGAGAGACATTGCTGAGCTTTAACATTGATTGTGAATGTTCACACTTGCAAAAACCACCGCTCAAGTATTTTCAATCTGTTCTAAAAGTAAATTTGAATTGGAGAGAGCAGAAAAAAACTTGTCAATCAGATTAAAGCCAACATAATGTAATTAGAATTGTTAGATGCTCCAAAAGCAATACTGAGGTACTGCAGCCTGAGAACACATTTTAAACTGAATTCACAAAGAGCAAATGGTTAAAGGAGTTTCACCCAGGAAACTTCTTCCCAAGCCCAGAGGTATCAGAGAGGTGCTCGTAAAGCAAACACACTTGTAATTTACTTAGCATGAGTAAACCTAAGCAAAAGATTCTCAATCCCAATGTTCAAATTCCTTTACAAACATAGAAAAAGGTGTCACAAAAGTGCTCTTTTGCAACCAGGTTCAAAGGTTATTAGATTCATGCTTGTGCAATGTACTTTCCAAAACGGGCACTGAAAAGAAAATGGAACCTAGGGAAATGACAACTTCTGTGATCACTCACTCCGAAACTGTTTCATAATACAGCAAGATAAAGTTGTAGCTATGAAGAGCGAGACAGCTTTTGGTGGGTGTATGATCTAAACCTTTTTAATTTAAATGCTCCGTACTTTTGCTGCAGTGTAATCTTACTTCTGCTCCTTTAAAAACTAAAATAGAATCAACTTTTTGGGGTTGTTCTGAGATCATAGACTGATTATCATAACTTATTACAGTTCTGTTAAATAAAAAAGAAATTGTTTTCTAGCAAATTGGGGGTTGGAGTCAATGATCTGTAGAGGTCCTTTCCAACCCTAACTATTCAGTGAAATAGAAATATGTTAAATATACAGGCTAAGAAAGTCAGCTTTCATAATTCTGAACATAAAAACAAGACCCTTCATATACCACAAAGTTCTCATCCATACATTTCTCCCTCTTGTCTTTGCCCAGTTCTCATTCTCCTCTCTCATGAGTCTTTAATTTACAGTTCTGAAGAACAGTAAGAGGATAAAGAAGAAAAAAGCCCTGTTAGGGCTGTACTATAGCAATACCCTTCTGGTGCAGGCAAAAAGCCTACAGTAAGTACAACTGAGTTTGATATTCGAACAAAATAAAGGTTTGTTTGAAAGCTGATTATCTTAAATTTTTATCTTCTCAAGTAATTAAATAATTAGAATTCTTTTGTCACTCTGTGCCTTTAGGTGCTCAATAAGATGGTCATGACAGAGACAGTTATAATAAATCAGTAAGATAATTACACATTATTAAAACAATCAATGCCAGCTGCTTTTGGAAAATGTGAATCATAACTTCAGAAAACAGATGCCAAGAGCTTTTACAGATGATTCCAAGTACTGTGGACATTAAAGAAACCCTCATCACCCTCTCCTTCACACTAAATCAGTTCTGATTTAAAGTTCTTCCAAAGAGTCTATATTCACAGCTCCACTGCATAGAAGCACTTACACACAGCGTGCCAGCAAACTGCACACAGGGACTTGCAGGCTGCACCGGAGCCAACAGTGCGGCCTTCTGCCTCAAAAGGAAATTCCAGGACTAAATGCGATCCAAGCAGAAAAAAGAAACTGCATTAAATACAGTGGGAACCCCCCCCAAACACTAAACAAAATCATCACTGGAACTCCTGTTGCAGTTTATGCTGAAAGCTGCTTGTTTCACCTGTTTCATATTAAAACAAACTCCCAAGCCTGGCTGTAGATCTGGAGCTCTGTGGTATTACACGTGTTCAAAGCTCCCATGGCAACAAACCTCCAGGTGCTGCCAAACCAAGGGATTACAGTAAGCAAGGCAGGCCACTGGTGCACCTGCCTTGGGACAGCTCAACCCGGGGCCAGAGCTCCTCTTATACCAACCATGAATAGTGCCAAAGAAAAACTCAATCCTGTGATGAAGCTGTTCAACAAGGAATGAATAAACAAGTGACACATGCAGCACTCCACCAATTTTATTGTTGGGAAGAAAGCAAAGTACTTCTTAATTTACAAGCCCCTTTGACACAAATTCATATGAAGCAACAGCAGTTCTTTTCTCCAGGAAATACTAGCAGTTGTCAGCACATGTGAAAGACCCTGGCAAAATATGGGAACCTGATTTTCGCCCTCTCAGAACTACATGTAAAACAGTGATGCATCACTGAAGAGCATTACCAGGTTACCAGTTAACAAGTAAGACAGACTTAGCTCCTAAATACAGTTTCATGGACTCAAACCACTAGTTAACTTGGTATGTCTTGATACACTGCTGCTTCAGAAGTGCATCTGGTACTAAAGGAATCTTTTCCACAACTAAAGTATCTTGGAAGGCTTCATTTCCATCAACTTTCATATTTTTTTCGTCCAAACTGATCACAGTAAACCCAACTTTCCTCATATGCAGCGCATTTCACACACAGAAGCATTGCCATCCAGCACCTTAAGGTTCTTAGAGAATCCTTTCATTGACTACAGGAGCACTAAATATTTTCACAACACAGTGCTCAAAGGAGAATGGTTTTCCTAAGGGGTTATTTATCAAAATGTACCATGAAAATTTCCCTTTGATACATTGCTACTGCATCTGAGGATGCAACATTCTGAAGGAAGAAAGAAATTCAGATGCTAAAATGACGTTGACAGACAAAATTAAAAGGTAAAAAATCAAAATGCAACTGCAGGCAGAAAAGCAGTGCATTTAAGTATATTCACCTGCAGGATAATTAAGGTCTACTTTAAACAAAAATATTTCAACAAAATGCATTTGGCACAGTGCAAGGAAAGGTTGAAAAACCCCCAAAGGTTAGGCACTATGTTATCCTGTTTAAACATAATTAACTGGCAATAATGAGCTATCATTTCCTACAAGGAAAGTGATAAGTACTACCACATGTCATACAAGTGGTTAACATACATGAAATAGTTCAATTACTCGGTAGGGGGAGAACAGAGAAGATTCTCTTAGGATTATTAGATGGATAACTGGATTTTAAATACGAGAAAATATTGAGTTCAGGTCTCTAAAAGACTTTGATAGAACTTTAACAAACCCAAGCTATGTTTGGTCAAAAAGCAAGCAAGTGTGCATAGCAGGGGTGAATGCAAACTTCTCAAATTAGAGAAGGGAAAGGGCAGCAGCTAAGAAATCAAGTGGTGACTGAAAAATAAAGGACTGAGTTGGCTAAATGCTACCTAGAGAAAGGAAGAGTTGTGCTGTATTTACTTATGAGGACACCATGATCAACTTTGATTTCAAAAAGCTATTTTCACTCTCATTTAAAAACAGGCCACAACAAAGTTCTTTGCCTTAACTAAGCAAAATCAATGACTGATTTATCAAACTTTTACAGTCTCAGATACCAAAGGATGATCTATCAATCTCCGCTATCCAACTGAACCAATCATAGTTAAATAGCAATTATGAGCCCAATTTCCTATAGAAATGAATTAATGGACTGTATAATCAGCACAATATCCTGTGCTAATAATTTCTGACTCACTACTTTAAAAACATATGTCATTAATCTTTAAATTAACAAGAAAATAGCAGGTTTGTGTGTCCAAAATATGGTTTGCATTCATCTCATCCCAAAATTGGTCATTTTCAGATTGTCCCATTGAAATCCTTCAATTTCTTTAAAAATACAACATTTTCCTAGTCATGTAAGTGACAATTAATAAAATTCTCTATATACTTGCAAGTATTTATCAGGATTCTAGACAACATCTATGATTTCTTCTAAAGACAGTACAAGCAGATCTTATAAAAATCCTCTGCTGGCTCCCAGATAACAACAGCGCAGGATTAATCATTTTTGCTATAGCAACCACTGCACTGCAATTACCATAGTGACATGAGAAGAATAAAAAAAGTAATAATGAAGAGCTCTTACTTGTTTGGAGCAATGTGGCAGCTAAATAAGTGCAGAATCCCCTAGCACCCAACTCTGCTCACCTTAATCAATTGAAATGCCATTTGTAATAGATGTCAAAAAGCATTTCTGATTTATTTTTAAAAGGGCAATACAGATTTTTCAATTGTTCCCTGTCCTTTGGCCAGATTAATGTACAAATCACTGCTATCATGTAACAGAGGGGAGTGCTACTTATTACAGAGGTTCCAACTCAGACATAAAGTGTAAGGTCTACTCCATTACCATAATAGTACTGATATATACATGCATCTTTCTATGTAATTTTCCATAAAAATATACACACACATATAAACATAAAAACGTAGTGGACTTTCAGATACATACAAACATACATTTGCATATCCTGTTAATGAAAAAATATATCTTTATTTTTTCAGTACTTCAGGATCATGTGGTACTACGATTATACCAACATCTGTGACAATTTCTCATGAGTCACCTAATTGCTGTTTTTTCCAACTCCACTTATCCAAATAATTTATACTTGATAGCTGTTGTTCAACCTGCATAGTTTAAGAAAGGAAATCTTACCCCAAATTAGTTGCTTTTGGAAGTTCTCAGTCAGAATCTTATACAAAGCTCCCCCCTTTTTTCAAATGATGGGTAAATACTCATGGCTGGAAAGGGTACTTCAAATAAAATTTTCAGAAGCAGGAAAGAATGTGAGACGAAGTGACCTTTTGAAACAATGCTTATTTTGCTAAGATACAGGTGTGATCAGTAAATCAGAATCTTGTTCTGCAGGAGTGCAACAGGGCACAAGCAGAAAGGTGGGTGTGAGAGTGAAGGCAGGAGCCCAAGTGGCACAGTCCCAAGCTCACGTCTGGACCTGACACTGTTGCAGGTTAAGTTCATGAGAAGTGGTGGAGAGAAAGCACAGAGATACAGAACCCTTTGAGACCTTTAGCAAATGGCAAAGCCGGCACATCAGCTGTGAGGTACAGAAAACATCAAGGAAGGGGAAGAAAAATAGAGGCAGGCAACCTAGAAGTAAGAATGCCAGAGGCTTGTGCCTGTATTTTGAACATTTCTAGTGCCAGTGGCTGCGTCCCAGTGCCAAGAGGAGGACGCCTGTGGCAGAGCAGAGTGTGAGTGTACAGCACATTCTGCATCACGCACAGCTTGGCAAAACCTGCCTCGGTAGAAGGCGCACACTCTTCTAACACATCTCATTTTCCATTTCATTGTGGTATTTTGATTTGTTGTGCAATCAATCAGGCCCCATTACAGATAGCCAAATTATTCCAAACTGCAAACCATCATACTGTACCTTCCTCTGATTTACAACAACCATTATTCTGTCATTTTTGAAATGGAAAACTGAAAACAGGAGAGGTTCAAGTCTGACAGTCCATTTCTACTAATGCATTGTCTTTAATTCCAGCTCAGTACATGCAGCTGTATGCTCAAAGCCAGCTTTTTGAAGTACCTAAGTGTAAGCAGACACAGCACAGTGGGTAAATAAATGCAGTTACTGTGACAGAACATTTTACTCATAATGTAAGATTTTCCCCTTTGTTGTTGGACTGGTGCAGAACAAAAAATACCAGAATGAAAATTAAAAGCTTTTTATCTTCCTACCATTTACTGTGTAGCCACTCTTACACCCAACTATTACAGTCTAAGTATGATTTTTGGATGGTGGGATATTATTCAACTTTCTTCAGACTGCACTTCATAAAGAACATGGAGTTTAGGATTATATCCCTTCATTACTCATATGCTGTTTTAGTACCATATTCACTTCAACATTCTCAACGTCATTCAGTGAGAAAGTAACTATTTGTTGTATTAAGTGTCTTAAATTGATGCTAGGAAGATGGAAGGAAAAAAAAAAATTGATGCTCCTCTTCATTTCATACCATGATTTGAAAACATAGTTCTAAGTATTTCCATAGTTGTCAGGATGAACTCTGTTCCTTTATCAAAGCACACAGATACATTCATAGCAATCTCCTCACTCGCTTAGGAAAATTCACGGGCAGAAACACCAGGAGACCTTTCCCATCCTTCCCCCTGGCTAAAGTGGAGTGATCTGGAATGAAGAAGAAGGTGTGTACGTAGTTGCTCACGAAGAGGAAGCGGGACCCTCACATGGCAAGATCTGAGTGTTCTCTCACAAAGGTGAAGGGGCTGAGAGCTTTCAGAGTAACCAGTTCAGAAGGTCTGCGTCTCCTCCCACGGTGACACTGATGGTCCCCAGCCCCTGCCTGCTCTGGCAGATCTGCTGCCCCTCTACATTGATTTGAAGGCATTTTTCACATCCCTGCACACACCTGCCCCCTTATATTCACCCTTACTAAAGAGATTGCTCCACCTTGCCTCACAGCAGCGCTCTGCCTATGACTTTGATGATAATTAGCAGAGCAGAGCATTAAACAAGTGGTGCTGGAACTTCAGCCCAGCAGCCCCCGGGCCGCTGCCCTTCCTCCCAACCTCAGCTGTACCAAACCACTGCCCTGCCATAGCACTGCACACTCCATTTAGCCACATGTTCAAAATTTCAACTTTAGCATTGGAACATTTCCACTTCTCTTTGCAAACCGATCCCAGGGTTTATTAAAATTCTATTAATTACTATAAATTTCTAAAATTATGATGTATCATTTGGGCTCATTAGCCACCTAACATAGAGATAAAATTATCCTACATTAAGATAGCTTTTCGCATTGCCATTGTTAAAAAATTATAAAAAAATTTCTATTTAGTACCTATTAAGACACATTATTCAGAACATTGGCTTGGAAAATGATTAGAAAAGACCAAGCACACTTAGGTTTTTTTTAACTGCAAAAACTGTATTAATCTAGTCTTTCTTTCGTATGTTATATAGATAAGTATTCAAACTTGAAGATAAATAGTAAAATATTGTATTAAACTTTGTCAAAGATTTTAGGAAATGGGGTAAACATTTCACAGAAGAGCCTACGGCACAGTTCAGGTTCTACCTTACTTCACTCCCTGTAGATCTGATCTAAGGACCATTACCCATCCAGCAGACGTGTCTTGCATTCACACATCATCCTCAAAACACTTGTAAGTGGCAGCAAAGAGCAAGTCACACCCTGGGTCTATGAAGTTTAAAAATTGTCATTTTCTTTAAAATAAATTTTTAAAGAAATTGCTGAAACAAGGCTACCATTTGACAACATTTAAAGACAGGCTCAGTCTCTGTTAACAAGTGTGTTGCATAAATACAGTAAATTACTTTTTAAAGCAGTTATTTACAGTCAATTATGTCAGCAGAATCAGGCCTGCAACACTTGCCTCTGGTTGGAAAATTGTTAGTGCACAGAAAAATAGTATTTTTGCTCTACAAAACCAACATGCCCCATTCTCTGTAACATGACACACATTGATAAGACACAATTGACTGGAATGGTATATTCTGATAGAAAAATATAGGCTTTCACTAACCCTTGCAAAAATAGATTTACATATAAATGAAATTTTTCTCCTGTCCAAAAGGCTTCCAGAATTTTCAATTACAACCATTAAGATTTTACCACGTTCCAGCAATCTTTATTCAAGTAATTTTATTTCATTTACATTTTGTCTTTATTAGTTCATACAAGTGAAGGATTTAGAAACATTTAATCAGATGTTTTCTGAACAAGATTAGAGAAGAAAAATAAAATCATGACAAATAAAATAAGTGTTTGATAAAATTAAGTTTAGTGTTGTAGCACACCTCAAAGCAACAAAAATTAGCTACATGCGAGGCAGAATGTACTGGGATAACCAAAGCCAAATTTGTTAATAGTTACTCCCAAACATTTCAAGATTTGCAAACAGACATAACAGGTTAAAGACAAAAAGCAGAGAAACATAAAAACCCCATTTAGAGCTAAACACCTTTATTTGTTCTCCAGTGTAGAGTACCTAACCAAAACATGAGAAAGCAACACTCAGGACAGTGTAAAAGAAGAAAACTCACCAAAATCTGCAAACACAGACTGTCCAACAACTTTGGCACCACTGGGCATTTCCTTACTTCTTCCAATTTTAGAGAAGTTCCCATCCTAGCAAACAGGACAAAGATGATGGAAAGACTGAATTGCAGACCAAGTGATAAAAAATGACTTCTGAACCAAAGAAAATACAGATTACTAATGAAGGGCTTTAGCAGATAAGAGAGACATCTCAGCTATGGAAAAAACGGCACTCTTCAAAAATTGGGACTGAGTTTTTGCATTTCAAATCCTTCCTGGATTCTTATGGAAATCCAGCAATAGTAATATTCAGACACAATTTCCATATATTTTGCTGTGCTATGAGGAAGAGATTGGATTATTTCAGCAACATTATCTAAATGATAATTAAGTGATTATGAATACTACTGTGCATTTTTGCATATTGACATGTGAATTTATAGACATATGTAATATATAACAACACACCTGCACACCTGTTAAAAATAGGGTCCTGATTTGCTTTCTAATTAGGAAATATATTGATTTAATATTAGGTCTGGCTTAGAACTTGTTTTACTTATCTGTTATTAAAATCTAGGCCTACAGAAAACAATAGTCCATTATACCACCAGAAAGATAAAAAGTGCTGGATCACTGTTTATCACAGAACTGGATCACAGCTGGAACAAACCCATTTTAAGATGCTGAGTTTCCGTAGCTTTGTCAGATGACCCAAGGCCCACGTCCCCAGTCAGTGCCATCAGCTCCTGCACAGTGCTCTGCCACAAACGCCCAGGAAGGCACGGAGCCAAAGGCTTGGGAATGGAGCACAGTTGTCCATATCCAACGTGACTCATGTCATATTTAGTTTGTAGACTTCAATGCAACTCTGGACACAGTTAGTACTGTTTGTGCTGGATGTCTGACTATGTATCTTTACCTTGACATATAATTTATAATGATTCTGATGAGAAAAATTAAAATGGATGCATTTCCATGCAGTGAAATAGAAGAGGCCTTGCTCTTAGTTGGCCCCAAAAGCGTATCTTGTATAGGCAAATATTTTGCCTATTTAAAAAGCATTTTAGAGAGCATCAATGAAGGGAGCTACTTTTTTCTACAAAGAGCAATTTAACAGTTTTTTAATGCATCAATTAAGGTATTTATAGTTTCCTACACATGTACAAGCATTTTACATGTATGACCTATTTTACTGGGTTGATCGATTCCAAAGAAGAGAATTCTTTCAAAAGATAAGCAAATCTATCAATACAAAATATATAATGCAGGACAACATTTAGAATACAAGTCCAAAAACTGTGAGAAAATAAAAAAAACCCCCACTAACAGGAGACAGGACAAACACCTTGTGTACTTACTAGCACTCAATAGCCAATGATTTTTAAAGTCTACCTAAAGCTGTAAATACAGGATTCATGACTCACTGCCTTCATTACTCTTGCCTGGTAGAAGATGGCCACATTATCTCAGACAATACTCTGTTCTACAGTGACTCACTGTGATATGATGGATGCATTTTCAGGTAAACCCTGAAAAACTCATTCTTTAGCTAATAAGAAACACATTAAGCACTTCCTATTACTATAAAAAAGTGAACTTTTAGCTATAGTCCTTTTGGATAACAAGGTACAAAGGATGCCCCTGGCCAGGTCAGGCAATACAAAAGCAGAATCTCAATAAATAAATAAATATTAATCCACTGATCTATTACTCCTCAACCCTGAATTTCAGTTATGATATTTAGTTAACACAGGACTCAGGATTTCCTCAGAAGTAGCTTGCACATGTATTGTATCAGTCAGAAGCAACATTTCGAACCTCTGTCCCAGAAAATCTTACCCAAGACCCAGAGTCATGTATCTAACAAAGCTTACTTTAAAAAAAAAAAAAAAATCTTTCAGACATCAAGAATAAAACCAAACTGATCAGTCTTTTATCTATAAATCACCATACATGTCAGAAGATGACTCTTCGGGGTTTATAACTTGTCTGTGTTTCAACAGAATGGTTATTTGTGTTTTTTCTCTTACCTTATTTACCCATGTCTCAAACTGAATGGTTTTGGAATTTGGTGATGTGGTAAGGAACAAATCTGTGAGGAAAATATAAGAGAAATAAAATATTTAACAGTAGACTACACACACAAATATCTGATCACTTAGTAAACAGATCTAATTTTTAAAATATTACTTATATTTTAGAAGTTATAAATATATTATATTCCAGTGATGTTTAGAAGTATATATATATAAAGTAAGAAACATTAAAAACACACCTCTCAAAACTATTTTCATGTCTTGTACTCTTCTGTTTAAATAAATATCAATAAACATCAACTTGCACTTTATTTGGGATATGCTGAATTAAGCAACAGATACACTGTTGACAGAAGAAAAGTAAATAGAGAAATACTTCTGGCTTCCTATACACTAAATTTTCTCAAACATCAAAACAATGCAAAATAGAGCTTCAAAGGATTTATCTGGCAAGGCCTAAAGAGGAGCTTATTCACCACCGTTTAGAAAAGTCCCCAAATTAGGAAAATAGGAAGAAAAAGCTTTTATTTAAAAAAAGTGGAGGTTGAGGAATAAGAAAAAATTAAGTCCAGTGTTAAGAAATCCAGGTTAAAGAAAACTACTCTTTTAGATTTAAACACTTGTTTTTCTTTGTCTCCTCCCTCCCTGCAATTTCAACTGCCATTCTTTGAGCTAGAACACAATGGTTACTTTGCAGGGGAAAAAAAAAAGGGGAAAGAGAATATTAATGCTTTACCCTGAGGTGTTTTACTGAATAAGCAGGTAGATGGCTGTACAGGGAATTTCAAATGGCACAATAAGGGATATTGTCTTCCAGGGAAAAAAACCCAGCAACAAACAACAATCACAAAACTATAAACCTCCTCACACCTAAGAAGCAAAACCCAAACAAAACCCCCACATACACACAAAAAAACAACAAAGATTTTACTTAGAGATTTCTCTCCCTCGCAGCTTAAAAGCTCTAACATTTAATTTTATTCCTCTGAATATCTGAAATGGCCATTTCCTTTACAGCATACACATGAAAAGCATGATAGCGCACTTCATTGGAATGAATTACAGTGATACTTAAGGACTTCTTGAAGGTGAGACAAAAGTAATGAAAATAATCTGAAGACAGCATAAAGGTAAGTTAGAAAACTTACATATACTTTCAAATATTAACTTTGCATCTAGAAGGAAGCTTGTGCAATACTGCTGATTACTATCAGATATAAACCAGAAAAATATTAAAAATACATTCACAGGGGGAAAAAAGAGAAACATGTAACAACAGAAGCCTTAACTAATTTTCCTACAGGCCAAAATGCCACTATATCTTAGAAAAATGTTTTTGAGGTTTAAATAATTATTTCAAGTAGGGTTCTCCTTGCTGTACTTGGTACTGAAATTTGCAGTGAGCTCTGGGCTCTGCTGCACACAGGTTATGCCTCAACAGGCTCTGAAGTGTTCTATTGAAATACCCAGCAAAGGATGAGCATTTGATGCCCAGCTGGGGCAGGATGGGTGACCCTCACAGCCATTCTGCCTGCACTGTAACCTTTCCCCAGCACCTCTGGCTCCGTCTCACACTGCATTGCTGACCTCCCACCTTCACTGCTGAGTCAATCCTCTCTCTGCTCAGCCCTCTGTGCAAGGTGAGATCTCGGGAAGCAGTAACTCAGCACTCCCGCTGGTATTTTGGGACTCTGTCCCAGGCTGAAACAATGCGGCACAGCTGCCAACACCAGACATAACTCACCCAGTATCACCATGCCAGAAATTTAGCTCTCAAGGCTTGACGCTGAACAGGCCCAGCTCCCTCAGCCCTTCCTCATCAGAGAGATGCTCCAGTCCCTTCATCACCTTTGTCACCCTCCGCTGGCCCTGCTCCAGGAGCTCCGTGTCTCTCCTGTGCAGAGGATCCCAGAGCTGGACACAGCACTGCGGGTGATCCTCACCAGGGCTGAGTAGAGGGGCAGGGTCACCTCCATGACCTGCTCCAGTGCTCTTCCTAAAACCCCCCAGGATCCTATTGGCCTTATGGTCACAAGGACACGGTGCTGGCTCATGGACCCTGCTGTCACCAGGACCCCCAGGCCCTTCTCCTCAGAGCTGCTCCAGGTCAGCCCCAGCCCGTGCTGGTGCTGGGGTTGTTCCTGCCAGGTGCAGGACCTTGCACTGCCTTTCTCTCCAGCAGCTTAAGGACGATTACATTCAGCAATCCTCCTGTTTTGCACTAAACTCCTCCCCCCAAACCAGCTTCTCTCCAAAGTCAGTAAATTACTTCTGCACTCTGTTCTCTCTGTGCACTCCTCCATCTCCTTTTTCCTAACTCGAGGCACACATTATATAGAACGAATGGAACCAACACAGTAGAGCAGTTCCAAGGCTGCTGTAATATCATACTGCACAGGCAAAATGCAAAGGCAGGCAAAGAGCAGATAATCTTCTTAAAATAGTGCAGAGGAGCTGGTGCCATGCTGCTCCTGCATTAAAGAAACAAGCTGTGATTTCCCATAGGACAACTTAATACAGGTACAGCAACACCACCTCTAGCTCTAGAGCCCTCTGAACCAATTCCACTGATATCTTATGGACAGTTGCCCTCCTTTTTATCCTTAAGCCTTCTTAGAAGCTACATGTTTGAAATGCTCATGCATGATTCTAGGATTAAACTCTCTTGCACTGAAACCAAATCAAATCGTTACTATTGACAAGTAATTTTCCATTTTGATGAAGAATGTCAGAGATTTCAAAGCAAGCAAAACAAAACCATTTCTTTGCAACAGCAGTATAAAAAAGCAATGTAATGTTGACACTCCAAATAACTATTCACAGATTTGTATAATTCAGAATTACAAGTGTTTTCTCCCAAGTTTGTGAAAGAAATGTGTAAGATAAAACAAGTCCTGTCTGGAACAGTATTCTAGACCAGTTAATTACCAAATGTTACTTTCAGCCTATGTTACTTTATGATTCTTTCTGGTTTGATTATGTCAGTTTTTGACTCCAAGAGCATCTCAGAGAGGAAAAAAGTAAGGATCTGTGCAATTTATAAATACTTAACATCCATGGCAAAGAATCCTTGCAAGCATTTCCTTTCCAAAGGAATGGTGTGCATGATGTATCTCCCACCTCACTGCTTTCCATGTCTAATATTACTAAATTCTTAAATATCTAAGAGCTGCAGGAGAACAGATGGATGCCAACAAACGCATTAATATCTGTATGATCAGTACTGGGGTTACACAATAATGAAGACATATACGGTTCTTTTCTACACTTTTTGTGTTACAAGAAACTAATCATGTTGAAAACTGCAACATTTCTGTTTTGCTTCTGGCTATATCAAGAATACTCAGCCCCTTTTTCCTACAACGAACGCCTATCATATTACATATGCTCAGCAAAAGTCACCTGTCTATAGATATGCTGCACACTGCCTTTGGAAGGCAGTTCAGGTTGCAATTTCAGCTGTAAGAAACAAAATCTGTTCCATAAAGATCTCTAAGTTTAAAAAGCACAGACAAGGTATTGAAGGCTGTTCAAATTCTTATGAACCTAACAACAGCACAGTGAGAGATATTTCCAACCTGAGGTTATACAATCAACTAATCTGGAGCTCAACAAGCAGTTATTAACAGAACACAAAGGTGATGGTTTTACTAGACAACAGGTACATGAACGGATGCTAAAAACAACAGGCAAGGGGGTACCTTTAACAGCTCTGTGGTAGCTGCAGATTCCGTAGATATACAAATGGAAATATGAAACAGGAAGAGGAAAAAATCCACTTTCCTGCTGCTGCTGTCAGAGAAAGAATACTGAGCTAGCTGGACGGACCACTAGACTAAGCCTGCAGAGCATTTATTGCATCGTTAATGTGACATGATGGAGCAAAGATAAGGAAAATACTTGATAGTTGGGATGGGGGAAGATCTCAATATCAGATTCAGGCAGATTTCCTGAGATGTAGCACCTACAGTCTAAGTGAACAGGTAGAAGTGAAAAACCAATACTGCCTGAGAGGAAACCTTTCTCTTAAACAAATGCAAAGTAAAGTGTGTTCACGTTTAAATACACTTTCCTATTTTGGATTTAACAGCCAGTGATTAACATAAATACAACATAAGTAATTGGAATATTCATCAAGAAAATTCAGCAGCCTGGGAATACAAGCAGGAAGCATGGAGGTTACCCAGCATTTTAGATATACAATACTGAAAATCAACCTAAATATATACCAAACACTTAATACAGAAGGTATCTGATAATGTTGCAACACAAAACCACTGCGTATTAGCATTTTACTCACAATTTACCCTAAAAAGTGAGTTGGTGAGTGAATTTGGCTATAATTCAATTTAACTGGCTTAGTAATCAGATGCTGCTATCCAGGCTCTGCTACATCTGATCACCAGTTAATATATATATGGAAAAACACTGAATTCAGTATTCATTCTTACACAAAAAGAAAAGAGATTATTAGAATGTATGTTTCTGCCCGTAAAAGGGAAGCTATTCAAGTACCGTGTTCCAAGCTCCAGTAACCTAAAGCTTGTTATAGAGGAACCACAGCACTTCCATCCATCTTTATTTGATAGGATCAGGGAATTTTGACATTGTATCAATATATGGCCCGTTGAAGACTGAAAAATTTCCCCCAAAAGCAACATAAAACTTGACTGGCTAGACTGCATTGAGTTTATTTAGTGCATTTAGAACTATCCTGTATCAATGTCCAAGTCACTCAGGTACAGCCACAAACACTAAAATTGTAATTTGAACACAGCACACCCCATCTTGAGCTAGCTGCATTTTTGATAATGTTTATGCACTATATCTAAAGGAGCTTTACCTACCTACTAATGTCTACAGTGGCCCATCTCGGGCACCAAGTGCATGGCATTTGTGCCCCAGGGCTCGGGAACCACAGACCCGCACTAAAGATAATCAGCTACTGAGAACCCAGTGCCTGGAGAAGGGCGACCAAACTGATCCAAGGGCAGGAGCACCTCCCCTGGGGAGATGGGCTGGGAGTCGGGGCTGTTCTGGAGAGGAAAAACCTTAGAGCCCCTTCCAGGACCGAAAGAGAGCTGGGGGGTACTTTGGACAAGGACATGCAGAGATAGGGCAAGGGAGAATTGCCTTACACTGAAAGACAGCAGGTTTAGGTTAGAAGTAAGGAAGGAATTCTTCCCTGTCAGGGTGGTGAGGCCCTGCACAGGTTGCCCAGAGAAGCTGTGGCTGCCTCATCCCTGGAAGTCTCCTAGTCTTGATGAATCTTTTAATCAAAACAGTAAACAAAACAGATACTATTACAAACTCACCCTACTTCCACTGATTTTACTTACTAGAACTAGAAACTGCAATAAAATCCAGCTACAAAGCACCTGTTCCAAGTTCACTTCTAATGATCCTTGTTATTTTCTGTCACTTTTGAGTGTTATAAAAAATGGTACTATTTTTAGATGGAGCATTCATTTCACTAATGACTGATCTGACCTTTCTGTTTAATGTCAGAGGGCTTTAGTTCAGAATAAAAACCCTCAGCATCTGACTGTCTCGAAAAGCCACCAGGGTACGAGCAACATTAAGTTACTGCTTGATTTCACATTTACTTCAGAAGTTTAAGTTAATAAAGGAGGGGGGAGAAAGTGCCCTTATTATGAACACTATCACCATGGACAAGGCAGTACCCAATTAGAACACATATGTGTACACTCCCAACATGCCTAGAAATGTTTTCATTAATGTGGAAGAACAGGGGTGTCTGTGCATATTCTCTAACCAGAAGTTACTTTTGGAGATGAATATGCCTGTTTGTATCTATGTGTAAATAATGTGCTGAATTAAAAATCTCTGCTTTGCAGTGTGTTGACAGAATGGTAATGTAGCAATGGTATTAAAAGCATCAAATGCTATAAAACCTAAGGCAAAGTAAGAGAGAACTTTCCTCTATTTACATTAGAGATTGAACACTGGTAGAAAAAAAAGTATTTAAAACCAAAATTAAAAACATTATTTACAATTTCTTTAGCTGTAATTATACAGTTTTAGCTGTAGAATACTTCTAGTACACACAAACCTAATTTTATACAAAAAAGTTAGATACAGTCAGTTTAATTTCTTTACTATATGGAAAAAGAAAACAAACACAAGTTTCATGCTTCTGTTCACAAGTTTTTCATTCAGGTAGAGAAACCCTCTACATGAGGTATTCAGATTTGTCAAGCTAGCATTAGTACTGTCCTAGAGCAAATGGAATAATCTACTGCCTGGCTGTATGATTTAGCTTTGACAACACAGACATGAATACAAGTACCAGTGCTAAGGAGCCTGCAGTTCACTTGTCATGAGATTTTTGGTGCTAGTTACATGAAACAGTAACTTCCTCCTCTGAAAAACTTCAGCAAAACAAAAGGACTTCGTATGTTCCATACAACCTAATTTGTGTTTGTAAATTTTTAAGAAATGTGCTTATACTAAGAGATTGTGAATTTATTCTGTTCAAACAGGTCTTCCAAAATTTATTAAGTTTTTACTGGAACTAATTAGTAAAACAGGTGACAAACAATGATAAACAACATAACTAAGCACTAAAATCTCTTTCATTATTAAAGATTACTATAGAAGGCATTCATACATATTAATTTAAAAGCTCTGCTTAACTGGAGAATTTTAAATTAGATTTATGCTTTAGATTTATGCTTCTGAATACACAGAGCAGGTGGGACTATCCTTTTTGTTTTTAGCACTTTAAACATGAGCTTTCAGACAGAAAAATGCTCTGTATTTTCAGAATAAGGGCAACAACATCGTTTCAAGGAACAGAAAATGACAACTCTCAAGAGTGCTTTCAGAACCCATTTTTACATTCATGTTTTCTCAACAAAATGCTATTTGGGGCAGAACCAATTTACTTCTCACCTGTATTAAGTTATTGATTCCCATAAAAGCGTAATATTATAACTCCCCAGTGTATATAACTATATCAGTATATAATTAAAAATTGCAAAAGGAATAGCTTCTGAGACAGTTCATAATGGCAATTTTAAAATTAAAACTGCTAAGCAGATAGCAGAGATGATGGGCTCTTTTAGAAAGATTAGGAAAAAGAAGTTAAACCTAAAGCTCTTTCTTTTCACGAACAATCTCTACCCATCCTTTGGTTCTCTTTGTAAGAAAGCATTGAGTAAAGCCATTGGCAAAAGCAGCCCAGTTGCAGCAGCAGGAGGAGATGCAGCTAATTCCAGCTCTGGTTTGATTTTATGAGCAGGAACTTTCTATGGTACTGAACACTGTGAAGGAACAAGTGGAGGAATGGGGGTGACGGGAGATCGTATCACCCAGAGCATTTCTAATTAGAGATAATGAAAAACAAACAAAACCTTACAGACTGAAGTCCTCTGAAATATATCCTGTCTATCTTATATGACACATGTTTTGCCTCCATTATTTGCTGTGATGTCAGAGCTAAGCTCTGCTATCAGAGCTAAAATAGTTAAGAGATTTTAAAAATTGTATCTGTTCAAGGAATGACACAGTGACATGGCTTTACTGAGTATCTGCTCTGGGAGAAATGTAGGGGAGGGGGCAATACCAGAGAGAACAGCTTGACTTCAAATATATACACACAATCCCCACAGCCCACCCAAGCTTTAAAATGCCACTCAGATACTTTGTTTGCCAGTTATTTTAATAGTGAATAAATACAGATCAACTGCAGAAAATAAGCTTTGCTGGTAATATGAGCTGCAGAGAGGCTGCCACATTCCATGAAGAGGAAACTCACTAAAAACATGACCAGAGAATCCGACATTAAGCAGTACAATATCTTCAGAATCCAGGTTTAAATGAAATATCACCTGTGATTTGAGTGATTGGTTTTCAAGAAGGAAACTATCTACATTTACACATTTAAACTGAGAAGTGGGAATCAAAAGGAAAACACATTGTGAACGTTCTGGTACATTAGGTTTCTGAATTCCCAAAGCAAAACAACATAAGAAAATTAACCACCAGAAATCAGTAAAGAGACTAGCAATTAGCTTACAGCAAGCTGTTCCTGACTAATGATTTTTCCACTTTAGTTTTCCCAAACCCAAATTTATGATTTTTCCTTCATTTTATATAAACAGCTCCAGAAATACCTCCAATTATACACACCATGTGCTAGTGTTTAACACAAGATCAGTTGTAAAACCAGCACTTCCAAACTGTGGGATCACATAACCGAGTGACACACAGACTATTCCATACATCAGCTATTTTTCATAGCATTCAAGGATACATTGACAGATGTACAGAATGAAGTTACAGTGTGATTCACAGTCCAAGGCAGCTTGTTTCATGCATTTGAGCACTTTAAAACTTTTCATAGGGCCTGACTTCTTGGTAGACTTATAACTTTGAATGCAAACAAATTTATGGTTTAATAATCCTGGTTTTTTCCCCCAAGTAATTAGGAACCATATTTTTGGCCTAGAAAGACAGCATCAGCCCTAAGTGAACATCTGACATTTTAGGACGTTTGCAATAAAAGTAATGAAGTTGGCTAATTAGAAAAAAAAATTACACAGCAAAATACTCACTATCCTAAAAATTTCAACTGTGACATTTTTAAGACGCCTCTTACTTGGGGATCCTGCTTTGGAAATGCTCACCTGGACTGTCTGCTTTATAAAATACATCTGTTCAGACAAGCCTATTATTATCAGCTTCAAGATTATTTTCCTAAACCAGTTGTTAAAAAGAACTAATGACAAGTGTGAGTATGAATTACCAGGCACGCAGTAGTCCTGCCCTAACAAGGGCCACCATGTCTGCTCCTTGCAGCCTCTCTCAGTGCATGTGCCAGCAGTGACAGTGATGGGAGGCTGCCTGACCAGACCATTTCCAGACATCCCTTCCCAACTCAGCCACTCCATGAACCAGATACTCTTGCCTGGAGCAACATATGCTTAATATGCACATGGAAGACACTCAGAAGTTTTGTATTTTGTTTATCCATTAAGCACATACAGACCCTTTGGTAAAGGCTTTATACTGCAAATTTTTGCATGTTTTTTATCAAATTCCTGGTCTAACTCAGAATTACTTACTGAATTAATCATTATTGGGAGCTGAGACTTCTGCATGAGGATGCTTTTCTTTAAAAACAGCAGCAGCATTACTCTCTGAAACAGCCCGGTTTATCTCTCACCAAGAAAGATTAGTATTATCTTTGTTGTGGTTAGAGGATTTTTGGATTATAAAATCCTTACACTGTTAGCCTTTCATGAAGCACTGTTAGGGATTAAATACATCTTTATGAGCAAGTTCTTGTATAATGAAATCATAACAATTCAACTTCATTTCACCCAGAGCATGAGAAGCGTGGCAATTAAAAGCTCCGTTCTGAGTGTTTAATATCAGCAGGTTGAAAACGGGTTAGGCAATAAACTAGCAAAAAGCTTCTCAGCCCAGAGAGGATTTTTTTTAATGTCAAGCACACTTTAAATCTCCTAAGCTGTTTATAATGATAGAGTTGCCAAAAATAGCCCAGCTAAAAATCATCAAATTGGCTGCATCTGTTACAGAATACAAAGGGCCCCAAAATATTGCAGGATATTAGAAAAACCTTCTAAAAAACCTGCAAAAAATCCACAAAGAACAAGCAAAATGGCACATCCTGGTGATCTATTTGTAAACAAAAATCACTGCATCCATTTTAGGTGCAACTCTATCTTCATAATCATGAATAGTAGCATTGCCTGGGAGTAAACAGCCTGAATTTTTCAGTCCAGAAGTCCCACAGCAGCATCAAATGCCATGATTATTAAGTGTTTCGGACCACATGATTTCAGCAGGCAGTTTATTCCCCTGCATCTTGTCAATGCCTCCCTTTTAATTAATACAATTCCAATGTGCACCAGGCCCTGTTCTTAATGAGGCTTTGTTCCAACAGAAGAATGGCTGTGTGGGTGAATACTGAGTCACAGGAATGCTCTCCTCCTCACCAGCTCTCTGTGAGCCAAGCAGTGCCAGGCTCCATAGAGAAACACTCTGCTTGTGGGCACACTCTGGTAACCCAGCACTGCCTCCACCCCGCCTCGCTGAGTGCATTTACCTCCACAGTCTCACCAGTACTGCACACACACTTACAGCTTTTGTTGTTTTGGCCTTTTTCCCCCTTAATTTCTATCATCTGACTACTTTGATGACTACCTATGAGTCACTTGCCCAGCTCTGTACAGACACAGAAATTAGAGCAGACGTGGTGAGAGCACTGCACAGGTATTTTTTGGAAGAGGCACAGTGAGACTCAAGGTATAATTTCATGCTTGGTTAAAGGCAGGCTACAACTGCTGCTACTAAAAGAGGAGTCAACCTTTTCCCTGTGCTTACATTGGCTCTGACAATCCTGAATGGCAAGTTGGATCAACTTAATAACCCCAGTGACAACGAACTGTGTTCCTCAGCAGCCCCAGTTCCAAGTAGTTACTAGAGCTGATGTCAGGGAACTGCCATAAATGTGCAGGCAGGACCAGACGATTGGTGACTTTTCATTTTGGCAGGAAGCACTCTTGGAAAAACACATCAGTCATGAAATATCAGATATACTGATGCTACCTTTCAGCAACATATGTCTTATTCCCAGTTAGTCCCATCTTCATAGGGACAGTAAAAAAAAAATTATCATTCCCACCTTAGAAGTAAAACATTACTTTAAAAAATAATAATGCTGTAATATTTTCTCCAGTTTTCTTGTCAGAGTGAATTATTTTCCTTACAACTTTCCCCAGGTTCCTGTAACATAACACTTCCCACAGCACTATACATAACACTGTAAGGTAGTACCTCAGCCTGAGGAGTCACAGCCTTGCTGCTACAAGCAAGCAAAAATCAGGATCTTTATGGGAAGAGCTTCACAGAAGCTTCTACTCACATCTTGAGATATAAAAATAGATGTGAATCTATAAAAGCTCCCAGCACTACCCACACAAGGATACTGACTCTCATTTCTTTTTAACAGAGGAGCTTCCACATATCAGCAGCACTAACTAGAACTCTTAGAACATTCTTTAGTCTGGCATCTGTCAACAACCTTGAAAAATTGATCAGTCTGTGACTGATCAATATAAGAAACTTAGACTTCCTACCTTCACTCACCTGGGAGTTCAGATTTCAATGTACTCAACTTAAAATGGTACCTGGAATACTCATCTATGCTGTTTATGCCGCTAAAACAAAATTCCGAAAGGCTTCTAGAGCTAAGTGTGTTAGAACTGGTTATTACATGACACTGATTATGGTAAGCAACCATATATTTAATTTTCCAGTTGGAATTTCCACTTGACAGCTTCACATAGCAATGTGCCAGAACTGAATATTAAGGTTTGACTGCATGCTAAAGCAATTAACTTAATCCCCAACATTTATAAGCATCTTAATTAAATTTATGGACTTGTTCCTCTCTCATTCCCATGCAACTAAACAGGAGAAAGATAAGCTTTCTTTCCAAAATTACCATATATGAATTGATGTATATACATTGCACATCTAGCAGAAGATAAAGCCCTTCAGAATTAATTTAGCATGTGAAGAAATTAAGTTTAGCCCAATATTTAAATGTGCTTGGAAGTATGAGCCAGGTATGTAAGTGATAAATAGATTCATCATGATACCTGAATTGCATTGACAAAATACCCCAAACAAAATAAAGGAAGAATACAGTTAATTCTGTCAGTGGTAGAACTAACTGCAACAAAATAAAAGTCATAACGAAATCTTGAAAAAAAGTCTAGTCTTAAAAACATTCTGCTGAATCAAACTATCAAACTATTTTCAGACTCAAGATGAAAAACTGCAGCTCTGATGAAGTTGCCAGCTGAATACTAGAGTAGAGCATTGTGAAGAGCAGGAAACAACACTTTAAGGGTGAACACAACATCATTCAGAACAAGCAACAGTTATGACTATCAAGAAGCAGAAAATGCTATTTATTTTAAAAGTTGTTTTTTAAAACACAGAATTTTCAGATTTTAGATATTAAAATTAAGTAATTAAAAAACCCAAATCAGAAGTAGCAAAATCATATAATTACTGAAGGAAGCTGCAATACATGACATTGTATACTTAGTGATAATTATTTTTAGGATGGTATTTACCACTTCTACGACTTACCAGCAGTGAAGTCATTATTTAAATCTATAAAGGCATGAGAGTGTGGGATATACATTTTACTTTGAGTTTCCAATGCAGGATGCCATGACAAGTTCCTAGAGACAGGAATAAAAAGTAATACATTTAATCAGTGTGTAGGGACTGTTAATCATGATAATATAGCTTAAAAATTGTGAAACTTTAAATAAAATTGGACAGAAATCATGTTCTCCTAATGCTAAGATAAAATTACTACCTACAATATACGAAGTAACTCAAGTAATTGCTTGAAAGGTTCTACAGAGGATGATTCATAGCACAGGGGCTTCAGTTCCATTTTATTAACTTTCTAAAGCAATCTTTTTTTTTTTATACAGAACAGTATCACTACCCACAAAGTTATAGTTAGTGCCAAGGCTCCAACTGTAATGCAAATCCTGAGACACTGATCCCTGTCCTTCCCAGTCTCCTCAAGCAGCTTGACTTCTGGAAGTACTTCTGGAATCCATTTTCTGATTAATAAACATGAGCAGAAGTGAGCACATGCTGTTAGAGCAGCTCATGCCTGCTGCACGTAAATACACTTTATTTCAGCTCACTAAAAAACCAACACATGAATTAAACCCTCACATTATGATGGACTACTAGCTAATTATGTAATTTCCCAAACAGGTGATACTTTTATTTATTTATTTATAAATATACATGCCCTGCTGGTTTCTGTTCTAAAAATGCCTGAACTTCCAGCAAACCTCCCTGTTAGCAGTGATTTGAAGTGCAACAAATCTTTCAAAAGTCACAGTGGCTGAATCATCAGATATGTGACTTTCAGAACCCTTAGCTAAAACACTCAGGAAAATCTCACTGTGCACTGTACAACAGCAGGCACAAATATTACTACTACTAGTCTGGAATTTATTTGTTTCAGTGACATTACATACATATCATTGTATGATCCTTATCTTCCTTGACTAATTTTATGGTAAGAAAAGAAATAATATTCTGATTACTTCCCAGAGATCACAACTAAGTCTTAGAAATGTTAAAATGCATCACTTAAAGAAATAATTAAATATTTTCTCCAGGTTTTTCTATGTATTGAGTTTTGAAGATTGCCAGTTAAGTTCGTCATACAGGTCTAGAAAAAAATCTTAAAACATTTTAGATTAAAATAGAAAAGTGCTTTTCTAAGCAGATGACAAAGCTGCTTTCCACGTACAAGACATGGCTTATGCTGTTTCCTATAGCACTCGGTCTTACTCTGAGCTATGATGAGTAAGTTTATTTGTATCTTGATGCTCCTGAAAGAATTTCTTCAACAAAATGAAACAAATCTTTCCCACTATTCCATATCCTCAAAAGCTCATACAATTTATTTTATATATAATCATTGCAAGGTGTTCAGAAACATCCTTGTGAATCTGAAATCTGTTTCATAAGCCACCGGTACAAGTATGGTGATAAAATTCAAGTTGGGATTAATGAACAAAACCACATTGCCAAGAAGGGCATAGTTTCCACTGACACGTTCAAATGTTATTTAACCTAGGAAAGGAAAAGGGCCAGTTAGGAACAACAGATACAGTCTTTTTTATTTTCAAATTACAGACTTAAAGTTCTTTGGCATCCTGCCCAATACTAGACATATTGGTACTCTATATTTTTTGGTTACTGAGCCAGTAGAGATACAATCTTTTGTTATGCTTTGATTTCAGCATTCATATCCAAAATGGTTAAATATAATCCTTTGCACAGTGCTTGTTAAGCATTTAAGCATGCCTTTACTGTTATTCCAGTATTTGATAACTGGTCCCATTCTACAAATTTCATGGCTAGCCGAAATTTTAATAATGAAACATAGTTCCCTTTGCTGCAATCTCATCTCATAAGATTTCAGTCAACTTCTATCTGCTGAAGAGTGGCCTAAGGCACCCTTAACACAAAGGATGTGATATAGAGAACATCACTTGCATGCACACTTGTGTTGCTACTTGGTCATCTCTGCTTTATGTCACTTCATAAATCTCTTCCCCTATATTTTCCTTAATATAGATAGTTTAATACCCTTATACCCTGCACTTCCTGTGCTTTTGATTTCCTATGGTATCCAACCTTCCCATTACAAATAATTTCCCAGATAGATGAGAGCTTTAGTTTTTTAAGTTTACCCTAAACACTTGCATATTTTTCTTCCGCCATCCCTTTAATTATAAGATCTGTTTCAGTAGTTCTTGCATCATCAGCCTGTCACTTCACCTATTAGACTGAAAGCAGCTTTTGTACAGCACAAGTTCCATAACACAGATTATAATACTAAATATCAAAAGTGCACTAAACAAATGAGACGATAACTTTTCGGAACTAACTGTTCCAAAAACCAATTTTACTATTTCTGATGTCAAATATCAGGGACTCTGTTGTCTCAGGTCTCATAGAATGTCTACTTAAAATGCCCTATAAAATGACACTTTAAAGATCAGATGCAGAGTGTCACTGAATGTTTGATGATACATGGACAGAAAGAAGATTCCCATTTGCACAGATGAGTTGAACATGAATCTTACACTTTAATGACAAGTGGATGCCCAACAGCCACGTTACCAAACCCATGCTGACACTGAAGCCCTCAGCTTACCCGCCTAGCAGGATCTGCGGCTTATTTGAATCACTTGTGACACCAAACACATCAGGAATCAAGTCTCCATTAAAGCTGAAAATGGAAAACAATGTCAGTACCACCTCAGTCACTATAGGAGTTCAAACTACCTGTTCTTAAACTGTTCTGTGCTTGTACATTTTTCCACCAAGCCCTGAAGAACTCACTGGGAGTCCGATCTGAGTTTTGGCTGTTGTCTGAGTTGCTGGTAGCAGCAAAGGTCTATCAGTATTTCACACTCTGCCTGTGCTTTGGCTTTCCAGATCTATTTCCCCCCGACTTTTATTCCGCATTTCACACAGAGGCAAGCACATTGTCAAAGGGATATTTGCTCATTTTGGTAAGCCAGTAAGGTTTTTGCTTTACAAAATTCACTGAGAAAGGAATGGCTTTTTTTCTGAATAACTCAGAGTACTGAAATTAAAGAAATTAAAGATCACATTGTTACTATTGCCAGAATAATATAATACACAAGACTTGTAAAAGTAAGTATTTTTCATCATCTTTTGCTACATCAGTTGACATTACTCAAACCACTCTGTTCTTAAAAGATAAAGAGCATGTGTTTCAAATTCTAGCATTAAAACATATTTAAGTTGCTCTTAGTCACCACTATAAATGTGGTTTTCTAAAAAAGTATGTCATACTTACTCCATTACTAAAGGCTCATCATGAAAAGTCTTATTTAACATAGTTTTATGGTTAAGATCTGAAAACAGAAAACATTAACTTGATTCAGTTACCAATATATTCTGACATTTGGATTTTCAACTAAGACATAATTCTTCTATTCATTTAACCATCAGTTTTATGATTTAAAAAAGGCACCACTTAACACAAACAACTAAATGGCTTCCTGAAATTTTGCAGGAAAGGTGAGTTACAGTTAAAACACTGAAGGCTTTTTCCCTCTCCACTAAACTCCTCAACAAATTATTCTAAGTAGATCTTAGTGAAACTCATTTCTGTGTATGACTGCAATCACACAGATACAGGAAATCTGAAACAGTTGGGATGAAGACAGGCTGAAAGTTTAACACTGTATGCTGGACTTCTGTTTAATGTTTTGTCACTGTAAAAAACATTCTTAATGATACACACTGAGTATCTGAACTAAGCATTAAAGGTGGACTTTCTAATTGGGAAGTGGAGACGAAGTTCCAATCAGATTATCACCTTAGACTTCACTTTTCCTTGTAATCCAAACTCTATGCCAGATTATTCCCATTTCCCTCCTCTCTCCATAACGTTTGTCTTTACAATTTCCGCATTTTATACAACAGTCCCCTCCTACTGACGTGTCTGCCACACTTCTACTCCCCAAGGAGACACCCCATACCTTCCCAATAGCCTCAGCACATACCAATCACTGCCCGAATTTTTAACCTCTGACTCCTCTTTCAGGCCCCATATGCTCATTTGTGCTTCCCCCAATATTTGGGTTTTTTTCCTGAAGCGAGACAGAGTAACTTAATCCAAGTCCTCATATTCTTCCCAGTACTAGAGATACCTGCTATTCTCTTAATATTTGATCCATTGCACTTTTCCAGGTTGCTTGTTTCAGCTCTGATTAAAGCCAGAAGCAATGGTGTCTAAGGCAAAATTGCCTTACGTGTAACTATGCCTTAAAACGCTTGTTTACAGCAGTGATTATTCTTCAGTGGTTTTCATGGACTTAAAAGAGTATCTTCTTTTGCTTATCTGTCCTCATTCAAACCCTAAATTCTTCCCAAAACCCTTTCCTAGCAAAGTCAACAGAAAACAGAAGAGACCTCAAGAGTTCACACAGTCCATGACTCTACCCCAAGACGGGATCAGCTATACCTGGAACACTGCTAAGAGACTCCTGAAAACTTCATTCTAAGGTTCTTGAAAACTTGCAGCAATAGAGACTCTAGAAATCTCTCTTCCAAGACCCACTTTAGTGTGTCACTGTCTTTGAAGAACTTGGTTTAACATAAATAAGTGTTATATTACTGTTAGTAGGTTAGGTATGCTATTTTGAAATTCGATGCCCTGAAGTTCACACCAGGTTCTCTGTGCATTTTAAAGTGAAGATAAATCTTTTGAGATAGTCTTTGTGAAGCTGACATGCATGATGGGGAAACCATGAGAAGTAGCTCTTCAGTTAATAGGTACTGCCAAATTAGAATAATGTTTGGTTATATCTGTTGCATAATACAGTGCAAGCATTTTAGCATTGTTCTCTTTCATTAATTATTGAACACAGTTTAACAGCAAGATAATATATGGGTGTGAAGCTGAACAGCTGCTAATCCCTATTTTAGCTGTAATAACAATCACTACACTGTAAAAATGAGTTGTAACTTCTTGACAATACTTTGAATTAAGAAGTCTAATAATCTTATTAAGAACCAGTCTCAGCAACTCACCTAATGTTTGGTTGTGTCCCCAGAAAATAAACACTGAAAGTTCATCTTTGCCATGACTTGGGGCCCGGGTAGTGAGGAGGACATCCATTTGGGAATCTCCATCATAATCTCCAGGAACTACACTGGTTATGGTGACACCGAGAGATCTGGAATTAAAAACAAAAGCCCCCACATGCAAATAATTGTAAAAAGGTGCACATGAAAAAAGCACTCGTGTGGCCAAAGGCTTTCCCAATTATTATTAGTTGGTCCAATACAATACTACTCTTCCGCAACCTGGTTTATGATAAAGTCCTTATCTATTGCAAAAGTATCTCAAAATTAGGCACCTAGCAGGCTGTCTTTGTTTAAGGAAAGTGACATTTTAACTCTAAACTTCAGCTATCAGGCATTATTCAGCCACATCCTGTTTGTTAATGCTATCTACACTTCATTAAATCCTTGCATTTGTTGTAGAACCAGTCCTCCAAAATGCATTTCAGTGAGCAGGATCTTTTGGTTGCATCCCAAGAGCACGAACATAAAGGAACAGGAGCTGTTTAAATAGCAAGAGTCAGGCACAGGTAGATTTTTTAAAAGACAGTGCCATTTCCTCCTATTTTCTGCCAGGTCTTACAACCCCTCCCCACCTTTGTTTGTTCTTCCTATCTTTTTTTATTTGCTTACCTACTCAGACTCTGCTTTACACACACAAACACACATCACTGTTAAGGATTAAAAGCAGATCATTTCTAATGCATTAAACAAATCAGTTCCTTCCAAGACAGGAAGGAATAAGGAAAAATAAAAAAATGTAGAATACAGAAGATGAAGCTGAGCAATAAAAGCAATTTAACCTTTAATAAACATAATACTATTGGTAAGCATTATTCATAAGCAATAATTGTAATAGTATTACAGGATATTAAAGCTAGACATATATATGCACATAAAAAGACTGGTTTACATTTATTAAAAATTGATAGTTTTTTAAAGGCAACATGTAAACTTGAGAAAGGAACAGATCTCTACACAGAAATACCAGGACACCAATCTTCATATCTCTTCTAAAGCAGATGATATTGGCTGGATTCCATTAGTAACTACAATAACTGGATGAATTTCCCTGAAAACATGTCTTGGGATTGAGACTAAAGCTACCCACCACAAAGACCTATGTATGATATGGAATGACAGTTTGCTTCACTAGGAAATAAAATCCTGAAGATCCAAATCAACTGAAAAAATATTTCAAGATGTGGGTATTTTAAATACTAATTTCAGGACAAAACCTAAACCATAAAAATTCCGTAAGGGGTGGTAAGTCACACTTATTGGTTAACAATATGAATTAACAAAACTCATCTCCACAAATTCTGTCATCTGACCAAAAAAATCAAAACAAAACAAAAACGTATCAGGAAATGAATCAGGAAGTTGGTCAAAGAATTAGAGCTCCAAGGGCACGCTGAACAGGTCAAGGAGGTAATGAGAACAGACAATTGCAGTCAGTTCCCACTGAGTGCAGAGAGGCACTTTCAAGGAAACCAGCCTTAGGTTCTCTCAGCATTGAATATCCATACTTACTTCATTGGTAGCTTAACACGGGGCTTGAAGTAGGGTTCCTTCTGGTCAGCCAAGAAGATAACCAACTCATTTCCTGCCAAGGCAAGCAAGACCACGAGCAACATAGGAAGATTGTAAATGGCTTATATACAAACGTAACATTTAAACAACTGTGCCATAAATCACCAATCCCCTCAACAGCAAAAACTTTGAAAGATGTCCCGTACCACTACTTCCTCCTCATTCAAAAGGAAGGAAAAGGAGCACTTCTTTAACCAAACTCAAAGCCAGTTGCATCTCAAAGGAATGCTAATATCACAAATCTTCTCTAGGAGTTTAGTGTTAGAACTTTCTGTTATTTTTATCACATCACTTAAAACAAAACTTTCTGCAATGACTTAAGAGATATTACACGCTGTAATAGACAGCAGTTCCACAAAACTAATTAAAGCTTAAAAGCCAACTCAAATTAATTCTTTTAATACTGTGTCTAACATAGCAGGATCTGATACTCCTTTCCCATGTCAGCTGCCAAAAGCACTTTAAAGGAAACTCAGAAGTTACTTGGTTCCCTGCAGCATCTCCTCATTTAGAGGCAATGATACAAGCAAGTATAACTTCATTATTTCGGGACAATCTAAATAAAAGCCCATATTTTATGTTGCAGAAATAACTGAAATTCAGGCAAGAAAAACAAGAATTTTAAACTCAATGACGAAATAAAATTTTCCACCTGTAAACCACAATACACATGCACTTACTTCTGTAAGTAAAACAATAGCTCACAGTGACACAACTGTATTTTTTCTTTCTTTCCATCATTCTCCGATGAACCCACCTGGAGCACCACAAACCCATCACCTATAAAAGAATAATTCTAAAGCTCCAAACTTGAGCTACCACAGTACTTTCTAAGAGCATTGCTCTGTGGCACAGTTCACAGCTGTGAAATAGCAGAATACAAGGCTCCTCACTATGAAACAAAAGACAGCTGCACAAACCTATTGAAGAGGAGGACAACACATCACCTTATGAGTAAATGAAAAGGAGCCTTTTCAGAGAGGCCAGGGGAGACCAGCTCAGTCCCACCTGGCAGGGATGGGCCACGTTCCTGGATGAGGGAAAGGCCGGGCACACGGCCAGGGGCAGGAGCGTGCTGGCTGTCTCAGCTTTGGATAGCGCACCTGGGGGTTGACTGCTGGAACCTGTTAATTCCCATTTCACACCTCAGACTCTCACCTGCCTTTTTATCGGCTATTTGGTAAAGTAATGATGAGGATGAAGAAGCAAACGTGTTTTTACACATACCAGGTTCCAAGTTAGTTGCAACACTGAGAAATGAGATTTTTTGGTCATTAAGACACATAAAAATTTCAGCTCAGTGCTTATCAATAGTCAAAACAAATTAAGTATTAAAAATTATTACATGAACAGAAAACAGAATTACTACGCCACTATATCAATCCTAAATGCTGTTTGCAGTTCTGTATTCTTTTTGAGATGAGAGTACAATAAGAAAGAAAACCAGTGCATTAGAGGGTGTGAAAAAACAGGAATAGTTTCCATACAAACAACAATTATGTAGATTAGAGGTCTTCAGGCTGAATATCTGTGCGATATATAGCAGATATATATCACACATATATATCAGAGATAAACACCAAAGAAGTTTCCCAAATTCCCCAATGAAATGCAGCAGGTGAATAGGGGAATGATCACTCAAGATGGCCCAGTACGACCAGCAGAGGCATCAAACATAACTGGAAGGTGGTACATTAAACAAGCAACCAGCATGAGCTTCCCCACTTACCTGTTACATGCATAGACTCACAAAACAGGTGAGAGTATGCACAATTCCATTGATTTGTATATTCTGAGTTTCAAAAAGTGACTAAACCCAGAGTCCACTGGTACTTTTGAACTGGTCTTGCAACAGGATACTTCTGGATCCAGATTATCCCTTACATTCAGCAAGTTTATAATTTTTAACAAAGGCATGAGCACAACCTGATTTTCTTTTATGCATCTGAGCATATGGAACACTAC
>VXBT01007267.1:79732-101088 GCA_013400235.1 Oriolus oriolus | reverse complement strand
CAATTCAAGAAAGACATTGAGGTACTTCCAGGGAAGAGCAATAAAGCTAACAAAGCTGGTGAAGGGTCTAGAGAGTGGATACTATGAGGAGCATCTGAGGGATCTGGGATTGTTTATCCTGGAGAAAAGGAAGCTCAAGGGTGACCTTATCGCTCTCCACAACTGCCTGACAGGAGGGTGTAGCCAAGTGGGGGTCAGCCTCTTCTCCCAGGCAACAAGAGAACAAGAGACAGGATGAGAGGAAATGGCCTCAAGCTGCACCAGAGGAGGTTCAAGTTGGACATCAGAAAGAAATGGGTTGTTAAGCACCAGAATGGGCTGCCCAGGGAGGTGGTGGAGTCACCATCCCTGGAGGTGTTCAGAAAATGACTGCACACAGCACTAGTTGGCCAGGAGGTCGTGATCAGGCAAAGATTGCACCACCGATCTTAAAGGTCTTTTCTAAACTACATGATTCTGTGAATAACATAGTTCTCTGTGGGAAAAAAAAAACCAAACACCACCTGTCTTTTTGAAGACACAAACCTTATCTCAGTATGGTTGAAATACTTCCCAGCACTGGTATGACCAACACTTCCCCCACCCCAGTTCCTGGTAGACATTTCAAAATCTAGCTTACAATCTGATCCCGCTCCATCCCTTTTTTTGTGTCCATACTATACAGCCATTCCACACCTAAAGGAGGATGCATGCTGACTAATTTAACCATATTTTAAGACTGATTTTACATTTCTGTAATATTCTTTTGCATACATACTAGCATTTATTCTAGCCAAACTATTTATAATACTATTTCTGCCACAGCTACTTCTATTTTTAATCAACTGGGAAGTATGCAAGCAACACTGTGATGGAGATCACACATCTGAAGTAAGAGCTGAAAACATCTAATTATAGCTTGGTATTGCCTTGTATAGAACTAAAATTTTAGTATGGAGAAAGGGAAGTACTGTGGATTTTTTTTCCTCAGTTTGAGGTAGAAAATTACAAAACCTATCTAGTGCAATGAATATTACACTACTGACAGACTGACTTGTTCAGGAGAATAATTTTATAGGGAACACAATCTTATCTTGCCAAGGAGGGTACATCCATAATATC
Source organism: Oriolus oriolus (assembly GCA_013400235.1). NCBI lineage: Eukaryota > Metazoa > Chordata > Aves > Passeriformes > Corvidae > Oriolus > Oriolus oriolus. Next base: position 99,987 of record VXBT01007267.1, on the reverse strand, counting down.
TGACTGTAACGTATCTTCTGCTTCTATTTATACATCTGCCAGACTCTCTAACCTTTGGTAAACATAACTTTCTAGCAACCAACTGGCCATCAAATCAACCTTCTGTCAGCTGTTGCCAAAGAGGAGTGCTAGGGAATAGTGCTTCGTTCTCTGCCCTCCCCTGCCTACTAGATGACTTCTTTTTTGCATGAGCAGATCCTGTAACAAACAAGTTACACTAACATCCTACTCTTACGATAAGACTCTCTAATTTGTGTTGATTTTATGGTAAAAAGCAGTAAAATTTTAGGAGTGTAGGTTTAAAACTTATTTAAGGTGGAGCATAGAAAGATATAAAACACCAGCTGATCCATCTAGCCATTTTATCAATACCCATAAATAAATCACTATTTTTAATACCTCTCAGCTATTTAACACCTTCAGTCTAGGTTTAACAGGTAGAGGCATGGCTCTCAACAGCAAACTATTTATTTACATTTACAGATCAAGAGCCACTAAGACAGACAAAATAGCTGTAGAAAAATTTTATCAGCTCAAAAAGTACAATAAATTACTATTTTAAATTCAGAAATAACTTCATAAGCAAGAAAGTATCAGATTTTTTCAAAAAAACTTCTGCAGAAATTGTTCAGTATCAGTTGCAGGAAGACTACTTTGCTCTGTAATTAACTGATAAGGCACTCACATCAGAATGTGTGTAAAAGCTAACAAACTACCTGTGCTGAGTTGTCTTCTCTCTTCACAACCAATCTGGAGTTTATTTAATTCATTCTTCTACAGTATTTTTTTCCAGTCTAACAAAATTCTGAGTAATCTTCATAATTGTTACAGACAGATGTTCCTAATTCATACCTGAGGCCTAACCGGAATACAGCTTTATTTATGCACTGAAATACAAAAAAAGTTTGAAAATTATCTGAATGCTTTCCCTTGTAACTCTCTCAATTCCATGCTCCCATATCAAACTGATTTTTATTCGACTGTTAACTTTCACAGCTTTATAAATGCATGTTTTATTTTGTCTTTCAGATCATTACTCCTGGAGCACTTTCTTTAACTTTGTCTGTCCACATTTGTTACCCACTAAGAAGTTCCAGCAAACAAATTAACCAGCAACCCTTTATATTAAGGTTCTGTTTCAAGGCACCACCAGCTAATGTAAATACATAAATGCAATGTAATACAGCAAAAGCTATGTATAGACTACATCTATATTGCTTCCATGTATATCTGAGAACCGGCCCTGCTTTGCAGGTCAAGCAGACAAGTCAGAATCCTCTGTGTCTCAGCATCTTTTATACTTCACATTGTTTTAATGGTGTGACTACATCAGTGGATAAGGGCAGGGTTACATGTATAGTTTATCTGCCTTCTCTAAGGCCTTCAACACAGTCCCCCACAACATCCATCTCTCTAAACTGGAGACAGATAGATTTAATGGGTGCAGTGGGTGGACTGTTATGTGGATAAGTAACCGGTTAGGACAGTCACATGCAGAAGGTGGTAATCAATGGCTCAGAATCCCAACGGATAGTGACAAGCACTGTCCCTCAGGAGTCCTTAAGCATTATTTAGTATCATCATTAATGACAACAGACAAAGGGATTGAGTGAACCCTCAGCAAATTTGCAGATGACCCCAAGTTGAGTGGTGCAGTTGACACACCTAAAGAACAGGATGCCATCAAGATGGACCTGGACAGGTTAGAGAACTGCGACCACGGGAATCTCATGAGTTTTAACAAGACCAAGTGCAAGGTCTTGCACCTGAGTTGGGGCAACTCCCAGCATCAAGCTTCAGGATGAACATACTGAGAGCAGCCTTCTGAAAAAGACTTGGAGGTGCTGGTGGCTGAGAGGCTGGACATGACCCAGCCATGGGCACTCCCAGCCCAGAGAGCCAAACGTGTCCTGGGCTGCATCCAAAGCAGCGCGGCCAGCAGGGCCTGGGAGGGGATTCTGCCCCTCTGCTCTGCTCTGGTGTGACCTCACCTAGAATACTGTGTTCCGTTCTGAGGTCCTCAGCACAGTAAGGATATGGACCTGTTGGAGTGAGTCCAGAGGAGGACATCAAAATTACAAGAAGGATGCAGAATGCCTCCTATGAAAAAAAGGCTGAGAGAATTGGGATTGTTCAGCTTCGAGAACAGAAAATTTCAAGGTGACCTAACTGCAGCCACCCAGTACCTGAAGGGAGTCTAAGAAAGACAGAGACAGCTTTTTACAAAGGCATGTAGTGAGAGGACAAAGAGTAATGGCTTCAAACTGAAAGAGGGCAGGTTTAGATGGGATATTAGGAAAAAATTCTTTCCTGTGAGGTTGGTGAGGCACTGGAACAGGCTGGCCAGAGAGCTTGTAGATGTTTCATCCCCAGACTTGTTCAAGGCTGAATGGAGCTCTGGTCTAGGAGAAGACATCCTTGCCTATGGCAGGAAGATTGGAACTAGTGATCTTTAAGGTCCCTTCCAATCCAAATCACTCTATGACTGTGTAATTGTTTGAAGTTTAGCTTTCCCTGATTTGCATCAGACCTAACATGAGCTCATAGCTGGCCAAGTTCACAGCACCGTATCTTAACAACTCTACTCTCTTTTGACAGGGCAGGCCAAGATCCTTTCCCCTCAGCAAATATTAGTCTCACTAAGTCAGTACAACATGTCCCTTGCTGCATTGGATCACCAAAACCACTGACCCAGAAATGCACTCCATCAGGGTCCAGGACAAGCAGACACAAGTGAATCACTGTAGTCAGCTGACCATAGGTGAAGGATCTTCTGGGCAGTTTGTACCTCAGCATCCCCTGACTCACTCAGCACTGCTGCTGCTGCTCTCATGAGACACACTGCCTTGCTTCCAAGTCTCCCAAATACAACCATTCTCCCATAACCATGAGGTTAGGAGGCAGATGCAGGAAATCCAGGACATGCAGAATGAAATGCCAGGACAAAGCCCAGAAGAATGCAGGCACAAAACCAGTATTCCTTTATGAGTTCGTGATGGTCTTCCCCCAAGCCCAAACAGCATCCCTGACACAGGCAACAGTCCCTGCAAGCTGTGCAGCCTGATCTTCCATTACATCCTGCCACCTGGGCAAACAGCTGCTGCACAGGAAGGCAAAAGGAATAAAAGGGATCTCATCATCAGTCTTTACAGTGCCGAGACACAAAACATTTTCAAAGTAACAAGTTTGTTTTGTTTGGTTTTTGTGGGGTTTTTGTGTGTGTGTGTTTGTGTGTGGTATGTTTTTTTAAACTAGAAGAGCTGAATTAACAAGCTTAAAGAAAAGCATGTGAGATTTGTTGATGGCAATTTGCCATCTTTGGTCTAAAAGAAGGCAAAGCAATACTTGTTTTAGCATAACAACAAGACCATGAGGCTTCTGTGCACCTGTACCACCAGGAGCAACTGGCAGCTCTTCCTGAGGCAATAAATGATCGTGACAAAACAAGCAGCTGGAGACTTCTGCCAGTCCTGCCTTTCTACAGCTTCCTACTCTGCAATTACCTGCATAACTGACTCACGCCCATATTCCTAGTCTTCATCAGGAGAGCATTCTCGCCCCCCCATAGCCCAAGAATTAATGATCAGTGATCTGTAGGTCCAAGAGGTAGATGAGGCTGTCAAAAGGCACTGCAGCAGGTGTGTCTGCAGAGGGACAAGGAGTATGCAGCTTAAGTCTTTGGTAGGACTGGGAGACAGGCTGCACTGCTGTTGCCTTTTGAGATGACTGGAGTTCAACTTTCCTAGCTGGACTGCAACTTCATGAGAGAAAGTCATGGGCTTTCTTCATCAGCTGCTTTGCAAATGGATTCCTTCACGCAGAGTGTTTGCTGGTCAGGTTGTCACAGCAACTACCGGTAAGGGCGGTCATGCCACACAACAGGAAAGACGGATTCTGATGACACTCCTACTGACTTGCAGCAGTCTGCAAGTGACTGACAGAAAACAATAGTTCTTCCAGTGCAAGTAGGAACACAAAGGAAAGACGCAGTTTGTCTCTCAGAGCCTCTGTGCTAACAGCACTTCCCTACTCCGTTTTCATAGTGATCTGAATGGCAAATACTGAATTTCAAACTGCCTAAAGCATGTCACTGGAACACAGATAAGCCTTTGAAGAACACAATGTTTCCCCGTTTGTTTAACAGTGCAATGCGCCATAATTCTCCCCAGTCAAATCTGCTCAGGGCTTCTCCTCCAACCAGCATGCAATCAGCTGTAGTACCTTCTTCAGGACAGATTTGTCTTCCTTCCTTTTCTTGAGTAGTCTCAAGTCCTTCTTGAGTAGTGATCCAGTACAGCCCCAGCATCCCTGAGAAAAGATGTTGAAAACCACCTTCTCACACCTCTCATGTCCGCTTCCAGGAGCATGTAGAGCAGCAAACTATGCCACCTTGTCCTATAATCACCAGCCAATATCCCTACTCCAAAACTTTCTGTTGAACTGCCAAGGCCAAATCCAGATTCTATATTCCATCAGCTGGGCCAGCCTGAGTGGGGTCTGACCACAGGTTAAGATGACGTTTCCTGAACTTGAAACCCAGAGAAGTATTAGACACAAGCTGTGTCATGGGGGGGTTTAGACTGAGTATTAAGAACAATTTCCCCACTGAAAGGGTGGTCTGGCATTGGAACAAGGTTCCCAGGGAAGTGGAAGGATCACCATCCCTGGAAGTGTTCAGAAGACATGTAGATATGGCACTCGGGGACATGGTTTAATGGTGAATATGGTACTGGGTAAACACCTGGACTTGATGATCTTCGAGACCTTTTCCAACTTTGACAATTCTATGGCTCCACAAGCCCAAAGCCCATCATCCAAATCCCTGCATTTGACCCACACACAAAAGAAGGGAAAAAGCATGTAGGAAGAGGCAGGAAACAAACATAAATTAATACCTCTAATTACCTCAATCAAACCAGGGAAGTACAGTTCTTTCAGAAGTAGATTTCAAGAACACAGCAAGGGTGGTGGGTGAGAAGAAAAGACATGTACACCTAGGACATAAAGCATGGCATCTATTCCTCACTGAGAAATACGTACCAGAGAAGAGGAAGAGAAGGCATGGCTGGCAGCACAGATGGGTACAGGTGCCTGTTAGTTTTACAGGCTTGCCATGTGTGAGTACTGCCCACTAAGTGAAATCTTACCAAAGAACAAGACTCACAAGACTGTTGTTCCAGATCTTCACCAGTCTCTTGCCTGGACAGCCAGGGAGGAGATTATGTGAGTGACCTGCAGATCACAGAGAACTATGAACTTGCAGTTTTTCTCTTCTTTCCCACTGGCACTGAAGACGTGCTTCTCATTTGCCTTCTCTTCTCTCTTCTCTTCCCACCCCTCTCTTCTCTTCCCTCTTCTCTCTTTTCCTCTCTTCAGACACACTTTAATCAAAATAAAACACTCAACCAGAGCAATATTCTTACTGTGTGCCGAGAAGTCTTTTCTAAGCAGATGGTCATTCTGAAACTGCTGGCACTCATTGTAGGGGGAGAGGTGGAGTATGATGTGGTCTCTGGTAATCGCCCCCCTCTGGATGCTGGGCTGGTATCCAGCAGTGCTGAGCTGCTGACTTACTCCCAGTGCATCAGGATGTTCTCCCAGCAGCAAAGACACTAAAGGACAGTGGCTTACAACTCTAGAAGCACCAGTCAAGACCCTTTCTGGTCCTTCTGTCCCAAACAAAACAGAAGAGCAAATACTAAGGTTACTCTGCAGCTACCACATTGAGGTTTTGATACCACACCTACCTTTGACAAAGTATATCCGGAGGCATAGTAATGCACCGGGGTGTGGTGAAAAAATGCAGAAAAAACTAGGTCAGAAGAGGGAGCAAAACCTAGCACACCTATGTCCACAGAACTGCATTTCAGTAGACATTTTGCCTTTACACATTGAGGCTCTACACACTGAGGCAATTACTTGGACTGATTCTACTAAACAGTAATGCACACAGAAGGTGGCTGGTCAAGAGAACAGGCCGAGACATATATATATGTGTGTGCGTGCACATGTTTCACTTACTTTTGCTTCTTTAAACCCCAAAATGCCCTTCCCCAGATCCCCAAAAGGATATCTTAGTATTGATAATGTTGTTACATGCTGAAAGAAACAGTAAAAGTCAACATTAATATCTAATGAAGGAACACATATAGCAACAGAAAGAATCAGTCTGACAACAGTGCTTGGAATCCTAATTAGAAGGCAAGGCAAAATATAAAACCAGGGCTTTTCTCTCATGACCAGGACTGCTATCATAGACCTACTTCAACCTGTACCAAAAGCTGTAGGTAAATACTGCAATAAATTCTGCAATATCTCAAATAAAGTGAAAAATGGGATTTCCAGGCAGTGGTAGTAATGGATACACAGTTTCATTTTTGCCGGACTCTCACAAAAAAGTAGCACAAAATAAATACAGGTGAACACTGATGCACTACCATACATTTTTTATTAGAAGTTCCATAGTAATATCACCCTCACTGAGCCTATCAAGTTTTCTGAGTACATCTCTAAAAAGGTGGAACAGCCCTATGAACTAGCAAGTACTGCTATTGTAGCTGCTCAAATCATCTTTTGATGCCAGTCCGTTTTTTTACTCTGAAACTTCTTTTGGCTTTGTAACACTTGGTAATAGAGTGTTTGATTATTTTCCATATCCTTGCCAATTTTTTTACTCAATGAAAGCCTTTTGTTTAAGAATGAGACGAACTGCACATGGATGTACAAACAGACATCACACAAACTGATAAAAACAAAGTGGAACTTTTCATACAGTTTCTATTACACTTTGCAGATACAAAAAAAATGTCCACCCCAACTTTTTAAAGTTAAACAACAACCGCTGCACCTGAGTAGGAATAAATTCAGTGCTGAAGGTCATCTTTGGAGATAGTGATTATATCACTTGCAGATAAGTAAAAATAATTAAATCCCCCACCAAGCACACAGAAGAGCTTCTCTTTAGCAACAAATCCTCTGCTGACACAACATTCCATTTTAGAAATGGTCCTTCAATAAAGGCACTCACTTTTGTAGCTGATGGTTCCACTAGTCTCTGACGGTGGCGTGCTGAGCTGAAATGATTCTTCTGAGGCGTCCCTTCCTGACAGTGAATGAAGAAAGGGGAGGAAGAACAGAGAAAAGGGGGGCAATGGATTGTGGAGGGGATGGAATGGAGGATGTCGGAGAAGGGAGAGGGAGAGTATTTAACTGAACAGTATTTTCACTAACTTTGATAATCAATTTCAGTAATGCCACTGTACAAATATCAGAAAGAAAATGAAGCTTTTGCTTTATAAGGCCACCTCTCAAGACTTTTATATATGTATTAGTCACAAGTATTTGATGATGCTGTTTCCTATAAATCCACATATACACACACATACACATGCCTACTTCACTTCGAGATACACACATTAAACATTCATTCCATTTTTCCAAAGTATAAATATTATCTTACGTTTTCTGTATCAACTTACAGAGTTACACACAAAAAACCCAATCCACTAGCCATCCACCCAACTGGATTTATGCTTTAACACAAACATCAGAATCTCCTCTAGGAAAATATGATTTTTTAAGATTTACATTCTCTACCCAGACCTTCAGTAATCACCTTATATTCTAGAGACTTTTACCTAACAGAGATTAATGTCCCTGCCTGAGAAAGTAGAAAGACCAGGCTCACACAGGTAAAAGGTAAGTATTTTTCTCTTAGAAAGCAAAACCTGAAAGAGCATTCAGCTGAAAAAAAACCCGAAACATGGTAATCTTCATTACATGTGCAACACAACAAGAGATTTTTCCAGGATATGAGATACTGGTTCAAAATCCTCTACCTGCTTAATATCCAGGACACAGAAGACCTACATTTAGTTTCTTCCCCAAGACACTTTAAATACTCTGTCTCAATCTCTCCACAAACTTTCCAATTTGGAAAGCCCCTCATTGCTGTAGCAAGTATGAACTCTACAGTCTGCTATTACAGGTATGCATCTGAAGGGGAGAAGATATGAGTGAAGAGCCTGCTCCAAATCACAGGAGTCAGAGGATGAAAATTTGCAAGACTCTTTTTTTCTTTTTCTCTTTCTTTCTTTTTCTTTCTTTCTTTCTTTCTTTCTTTCAGAATCAATACACAATTCTCCTAAGAGTCTTCTCTGAAAAAGAAGTCATAGTATTTTACAAATATAGGACAGACTGCTGTTTCTGAAAAGATATTCAGAGAGTTCTTTAAATGAAAATATAATGCTACTCAACTCGGCAAGTACCTTGCAAGATCTCAAGACTTGTTTTTCAAAAAGTATTTTTATAAAAGTAGTTTTTACACCTCCTTAATAAAAAGGCTTCAACTTTCAGCATGACTCCACGCAGACAGAACAGCTCTGTAACTCAAAAAGATCTCGTGGAAATAATCAAAGATTACAGCCACCTTGGGAGGATTACATCATAATTCACCAAATCCAAAACAGTAGTGGTGCTAACTAGCTCCAATTAATAGAACCAGCATTACAGAAGAAGCAGTTATCCAACACTTGTTTAAACAGAGGACTTTTCTGCTGATGGTAATGTCATTTGGTAACATGCCATTCAGTTACTGGTGTAACGGACTAAAATTAGCAGTAAGTACTAGGGCTGGATGACCTTATCACTTCTTTAACAATTTCTTCTTAAAATTTCTCAATGCCCTCCCCATTATAATCTAACATAAAATTTAATACAGTTAACAATGGATGCTTGAAAAGGGTCTCCTTTCTATCACAGTTTTGAAGCAATGGTAGGGTCGGTGTAATTGGGACATTAGCTAGGAAAAGAAAGTGCTGATCTTCAGAGGCCCTACCTTCTCCCGTATTAAGGTTATTAACCAATCTAACATGGGATCCCTTACTTAACTGAGAAACTTGGAATTCTTCTTCTCTTATTGGCATTTTTCTTGCTTTCCTGTCTCTCTTTCAGAATGCATTTCAGAAGAAAATGCAGAAGCATTTGAGAGCTGGGACAAACACAGCTAACACATGGAAAAATCCCAATACAGCACCAAAACCATTCCAGAAACAAAAATGTATACCTAAATTGATGTGATTACTCCTATGACTCAGGAAAGTCAGAGTTAAGACTATTAAATGTTTATGTGGCACCAGCCATGCTGATGCACCAGTATAACATTCTGAACCAGAATATATTAACAGTTTATATTTTAGCCCAAAATAATCAGACGGGTAGTCTTGATGCAATACTGTCCCATGTAGAGATGTAAGTTTATCATCAGGACATGTGAAGGTTCAACTGAGATCAGTAAGAGATTAAAAAAGCCGCAAAGAAACTGGTGCTTTCACTTTGGAAAAGTTCAATATAGAGCATTTGAAGCCTTCAGAGACATTAGACTGTGTGCATACAGGTTTTGCACCATCACATTCCTTAGTATTGCATTTCAGCTGATAAAAACAGAAACCTTCTGCCAATGTCAGCTGTAGGTACTGTTCCATACAGGTCTGTCTAATAAGGGCGAACAAACCAGGGTCAATGTCACAGAGACATAGCAATCTTTCACTTGAAATGCAAAAAACTTTTAAAAAAAAATTTGTTCAAAATTTTTAAAAATCATCTATACATTGAAAAGGCTATGCATTCAGAGTGGATGCAGTTATTACCAGTAAGGCACATACAGTGGATCCATGATACCCTTGAAGGATGAATGTCCTTTAGAGAGGAATTGGTCAGCTACAATTATAAGTCAGAAAACTACCTCCTTGCAAAGGCCAACATGATTCACATCACCAAGGACAGCTAAAGGAAAAACTGAAGGACCCTAAATAATTCTGTGGTAAGGTATTTTAGTTAGAAGGCATGCAGAAAATTGGCATGAGAGCAGAAAGAGACAGAGACTTATTTCATTTAACAGGTGAGTAATCCAAGAAATAATCTTGTGGGAAACACACACCTTGGGGAAAAAAAAACCACAACAAACAAACACATAAAACCAAAAACACACCCCCCACAAAAATAAGCAACACAGAGGGGAGTAAGTATTGCATGTATTACGTAGTTTACTTCTGCAGTCACAGAAGCCTGAAAGCAGCTGTGAGGAGAAAATACCTTTTTGGCTTCAGAAGCTGGTAGCGAATTCAACAATGTACAGGCTTTAATACTGATACCAAAAGCAGTTTCCATAAGGAGCAGCTACCATTTACTGTATGGCTGTTCTCATGAAAACGGCAGTATCAAGAGACAAGCAAGTGAGAATAGCAAGTGACACAAGTATGTGGTCTTATCTGAAGAGATTTCTACCTCCAGACTGAAGTGGCCACAGAGCTCTTTTTTTTCCTCTCCATTTTTATTAGCTGCCAGACCAGGATCTGAAGAAAGTGACAAAAATTCCACACAGAGGAGCTGAATTCACCAACAAACACCACAGCTGGTCCCTGACAGATCTGCAAGTATTTAGCACTTTAGTAAAATTAATTCACAGCAACAACTCCATCCACATCAAGCTGGGCAAGTCCTAATGCCAACAAGACTATTTCAGTGTTTTTACATTAGTAAGTGTCATACTGAAGAATACTGCCTCACACACCCTCAAACCATGATCTATCTAAACGTGCTTCCTGCCCCGAGACTAGCCCTTGGCTATCTCAAAATACATCTGTGCCCAAGATTCAAGTCCCTGCCACATCCTTAAGTGTCCTATAGTTCAGTCTGAGCACCCTGGCATTTGAGTTTAGCAAAAGCTACAGCAAAGCTTGTGGCCAGGGCCTGCTGTCATAGCTAAGACCGTATCTAAACTTTTTGTTACTTTTCTTTACACGTGGCAATCTACCTACTGTTCTATAGTGCCTCACTCTAGATGCAGCTGTTCTATTCAATTACCAAACCACTACACTGTACATTTTTAATGCTCTGAAGATTCCTTTTTCTTTCTTTTTACTGCAATGTAAAAAGAAGTTAAAATGTTACTCTGTTATCATTCATCTGTCTAGGAGGGCTATGCAAATACAGCTGTGAGAGTACAGCAAAAACACAAAAAAGGGCAAAACAAATAAGGAAATTAGAAACAAAAATGATGTTTCAGAATGTGATGTGTTTGGTCTGATTTTTCTCTTTCTTTCTTGCCTCAAAGGGGCCAAGATACCACCAACAAAGAACACCATTCAACTTCTGACAGCTCAATAGTTTTAGGATGTAGCAAAGGAAGCAGTAAATATTGTGGGATGGCTACAGAATCAAGTCATTTTACATTACTAAAACCATCAATAGCATCATTGCAACACTAATTCACTGTATTACCCGGTTATGTTTTTATTAATTATATGACACCTTTCAGAAAGTCAGTATGCTACATCAGCACTAGCATTTCTTCCTACACACAGCTTCCTGGCACTGGTTACCTGCTGAATAGGTCTGTGAGGCAATCTCTATCAGATATCTGCTTGGTAAAAAGCTACTGGTGATTAGATAGGGTCCATCCAGATGTTACGATCATTTCATACTTAGTCCTTGAACTGTATTAGTAGATAAAACTTTGACACCTCTGTTTTATTCTATTACATTCTATCTGTTATAACGTTACGAGCTCATGGTAACAAGACCCAATCAGTAAATTCAAGGTCACCAGTAGTCTTGTACAAATAAATTTCTCTGTGTTTCAGCTTACCAAAGAGATAATGAAATGCTATTCCTGTTTCAACAATAATATGACACTAGGAAGGAGGAAGAAGCAAAAGAGCTAGGGAGACTCAAAAGGTAAGTTAGTTTCAAATTTTCAGTGTTACGGGGCAGATTGGTTAATGAGCTTCTCATAATTAAGAAAAAGGGAAAAAGAGTAGTCTTTATAGGCACTGGGGGCCTTTCTCTCATAAAGATTAATTTAACTGATTAAAACTGTTGCTTCATAAGAGATAGAGGTAGCAGGGATGTGCAGAGGGGGAGGGATGTTGCACGCATTCTGTTCCCACAAAAACTCACAAAACTAGACAGCAAAACATACTCTGCTTATATGACATGAAAACTCACCAACACTTAAAGGATATACAGTGTGGAAAAACTGAATCACTCAAGGAGACATGCAAATAATGCAACAGATTGATGACAAAACTATGAGGATCAATTTAGACAGAGACGAACAACTCCAGCAGATGTTCAGAAGCTTGGAACTTACCTTTCTGACAATATAGTATAAGCCAAAAACGTATGCAAGCCCTTGTGCTGGTGCAAGAGGTAACAAACAAAGTAGTATATTCCTGCACCGTAGTCGTGACTTCAAAGTACGCTGAATTCAAATTACTCATTTTTGTAAAACCGAGCAACAGACAGTAGGCAATTCAGTGTGCCAAGTGTGGGGGCAGGACCAAGTTATAAATTGTAATACACAGCTCTTCCCTCTCAGCTTTAGATTCAAGGAAGTGTGAAATGTTTTGGGATTTACTGAGGGGGAATGGGGGGGATGGCATTGGTTTGCCTTGGTTTTTAACTAGTAAGATGTTCATTTCTTGCTGATCCCCACCATCCCAAATTTAGAATTTCAGAGTAATACTTAACTAGGCTCTGAGCCAAGCTCTATAGGCTGATCAGGAAAACTCTTTCTACTTCAGAGGGATCTTACAGCAGAGAAAAAGCTGCATGGTTAAGTAAGAAAGATTTCTACATGGTTACGGAATTTTAAAAAAAGTTGTAAGTTGTCAGTTATTTGACAAACAACATCGTATCATGGTACATCTGACAATTCTTACAGCCAAGGCAAGAAATCGTGTCAATGAAAAGCAATGCATATGTGTAGCTTCAACTCTGAACAGTAAGAAAACAAACCCTTGAAAGCTATCTCCCAAACAGAACACAAACCAAAGGCCAGGACTGCATCTTGCATCAGTAAAGCTGTTAGCAACAGAAAGTTCTGGCAGAGGAAATACTCATCTCAGGTAACTTCCTGTATCCCATTCTTACAGCACAGCCATAGATGTTAAATTTTGAGTAACAAAAATGTGTAACTACCGTGTTTGCTGAAATTGCTTGGCAGTCTAACACATCAGCGTGCCAGACACTCTCTCATTAGCACTCCTAGTTATGGCACTACCCCCTTCTCCCTAATCACATCTGGTTCTACGTGGACAATCGTTACAGCATTTGAACAAACAGCACTGGGCCATTTTGAAGGAGAAAAGGGAAAGAACTAATTTCTGACAGGATCCTCATTGATTACTGCATTTCCTCAGTGGTACTAGAGAGAAGACACATGAAAAATGGGTGCTTTAAATAACATCTTTTTCTAGAATAGCTCCTTTGCAGAAACTCATCCATTTTAAAGTGACTGAATCTTCTCCATCTATCTCCCGAGAGTCTGAAGACAGGAAACAACACACTTCATGAACCTACAAGCTGGAGCAGCATTACTGGATTCAGCATCAGAAGAGGTTAGTATTGATTTGTCAGATAGACTCCACATCAGAAAGAAATTACATTGAAATAACTGAAGGTGTCTTTAGGGTGAAACAGGCAATCAAAAAGCATACACTACTGTGTTTTGCAGCAGTGCTAAAAAACTAACTGGAAGGTTCCATGCTTACTGTTAAAATAAAGGAAGGGGCATAGGGTGCTACAGAAATCATTAAAAGACATCAGTCCTAAGCATACACAAATAAATACACAGGAACAGAAATGGAGAAAAAAAAATGCATGCACAAAACAGGTGGTTGTTCTCTCGTGATTCTAGTCTGAAATCCCCGAACACCATAAAAAATGAGACAAAATCAGTTCTTCCAAAGTCTTGTCACAAATGCTCAAAAATATGCAAGTCCTGAGCTACAATCTCAACCAGGTAAGACCAGCATTTTGCTGTGACCATAAGAGGAATGTAAGAAAGCCAGAAGACAAAAAGGAGAAGAACAAAGTTGGCATTACTGGTAAGGCAAATTGCATGCAACACAAAACAAATTCCAAAGACTCATTAAAAAAATCTATGCTGAAATATGACAGGTAAAGCTATGCAGGGTCCTAAGAGCATGGACAAGAAAGACAACTACTATATGAGAAATTAGATTGAAACAACAGTCAGTCAAGATGCTGCTCCAGTTTAGCAGGCACTGGTCTCTTCAGATGATCAGCGTCAAATACAATGAGGTTTTTGCAGCTACCTCATACAAATGCATTTGTTAATGATTAAATCTCTGATCACAACCACAAAGCAAAGCATGTAAATGCAGTAACAGCCCCTACTCAAGTCACAAACATGATACGCCCTACCTCAGATCTTTTCTTCTGCCAACCAACCCAAAAAAATTGTAGATTTTGGCCACCCTGTCCTAAGAACAATTTTGAACTGTTTCTTCCAGACAGGAGCAAACACTCATGGCAAAAGTGAAAATATGAAAACGCTATAAATGTTTGAATGTTAAAGCATTCTATTTATCATTGTCAGCCTAATAATACACCATACTTGATAGTGATCAAGTATGGTGTATTATCTAGTATGGTGTATTACAGACTTTGTTTACACCAAACTGTGATAATCTTTTATGTTCAAACACACACTACTCTGTTTTGAAGAACTGAAAGAGAACAGCATGAATATAGAATCAGAGAAACATGAAATATAGCTCTTATCCTCATCCTAAACATTTGCTCTAATTTTTCATTTTTATTATTCCTTCCTTTATTGCACTTCTTGACATTTAGTAAAATCTCAAAAAATTTGAAGTAATTTAAAACTAGAAAGCTGTGTTCCCAAGCGGCACTGAAGTCTTAAAATCAATTTTCCACTCACAAGCTAAATTTTCCAGCTGTGCTTATGAGTGTTGTATTCAGAAAACATGAGTTTGGGGAATACTTCCAGGTTCTTCTGCACACAAATTCTGACTGCTCAATTCCCCTAATGTATCTGCACAACTTGTGTACAACTAGGCTTTTCTAGAGCAAGTGAAATGATACCATTTCTCCTAGTGGCATAATTTAAAGCAAAGTGGTAAAATACATTTTAAAAAACCCTTTTCACATCAAAAGAACTCAAACCAGAAGTTAAAGCAAGCACACATTTCATATACATATCAGCACGTCTTCCTTACTTTTCACATAGCAAGAGAAAGCTATACTGTGGGACAGGAGAGGAATCTATATTAGCTGAGAAACATCTTCAGATACGTTTCTGTATTTGATATATAATTATTTATCTGTAGAAAATACCAAGAATATTCAAATACACAAAACACATGCAAAAACATGCACACTTCAAGTTGTATCTTTCTAGGGCCAAAATACTATCACAAGAATTGTTACATGACATTATCTCCACAAAACATATCAATGCATTTCAGTCACTTCTACAGTGCAGATATTCTGAACTATTTCCAGGTTACAGATGGCTGAAAGTGAAATTCAGAAAAACATGTATTGTTTCCTAACAGGAACTACCAGTTACCACAAGCCCATCTTCTAACCAAGGGCCATCTATTAGTTTAATTAGACTGTAAGTTTGATTACTAAAACATTTTCTTCAAATTTGATCACTTGTGACATTTTCTTTTACAGCACCTAGACAAGGACAGAATTTTCGATATAGTGTTGCTAACCTGGATCTCCTGTTTCTGATAGTAATGCTTAAAAAAGTCATCCATTTTGTAATACTTTTCAATGCATATGTTCCATTGCTTTGAAATAGTGTCTTGGTTGGGGGGGATAACCGGATGTCACAGAAGTGTTACTTAACATCCTTATGAAACTAAGCCAAGCATATATACAAAACAAAGGAATTTCAAAAAGGACAAAGTACTCCAAACAAAACATGTACTGTAAGAACCTGGAGTTTAATTGCTACAGTCTCTGAAGAGCTTTTTTCTCAAGGGCACAGACACGGAGTGCAAGTATCCTTTTTGTCTCTAATCCTAGCTGTTGTATGCCACTGAGAAGCACTAAACTTTAGGCCTAAAATCAAGGAAGACTTGAATGAAGAGGCACCGGGAATCCAAGAGGAATATAAATTACAAAATGAGACAAAGTAATTGAATAAGATTAAAACATGAGCTGCTGACAGGAAGCAATGTTGTCCTGATTTACATTGGCTGAAGCAAGGATCCTACAGAGAATATGGTTAGGGTTGCAGAAGTTAGGGCTACAGGTATAGGGGAAAAAGTAAAGCCAAGAAAACAAGACCAAAAACAATTATGAAATTGCAGTATTCAGTGTTCTGCTTTGAGATCATAACAATAACTTACGGATTTTTATGTAATTTTAATATTCAAATGAATAACTGGTACTGTTACAAGCAATTTGAAGCAAGTATTGCCTCAATCTAACAGAAGGAATTAACAACATCTCAAAGCCTGTGGGTAATTTTGAGAAAACCACTAACGTAACAAATCTAAAACTTTTGACTTTTAAAGCAAATGTAGTGTATCAGTTGGTGAAAACAAATCTAAAATTATTATGTGAAATATGACACATGAAGCAGCATCACAATCAGGACTGCAGCAAACTCAAAGGAAGCATTTTACAAAAAAATTTGAAAACAAAATACAGACAATTACTAGTTCCATTAGTTGTGACAAAGTAAGTAAAACCATTTGTCAAACCAAGGACATTTCACAGAACTTTAAAAAAATCCTGTTTCAATAAGCTACTGTCCTTCACGCAGCTATTATTCCTACTGTTACCAACAAAACAGGCAAAGGAAAAAAATAAATAAACAAACCCACACAAATAGATTTTGGAGATAAGCCAAGTGACTCAGAAATAGGAGCTAACGAGTACACAGAGGATGCCAAAGCCGCTTTATTTTATGACCCTTAGAATACAACTGAGATCAGTTCAAATCATTACAGATTCTACCACTGAGCTCACCAAAGGATTTGACACAAAGAAATGTTAAGTTTATGTTTTGCCTTCCAAACCTGATATAAAACAGTCAGTCAGCTTTGTGACATATTGTAGACATTTTCAAGAAATGTTGCTACAATTATCAGAAGGCATTAGTAAGAAGTGTGATATGGGCCACAGACACCAACTCTGGCCCCTTGCCAAATATTTTAGCTCTGAATACAGCATGGGGCTCGCTTTTTTTCTTTTTTTGATATTGGACTCTGAAATGAAAGTGTCCACAACATATAGAAAAGCAAAGACAGAGGGGGGGAAAAATTATTAACCCTTTTGGAAAAGCTTTCACAGCTCAAATAATAGCAAAATATGTCTGACACAAAGCATTTTAGAGGACCTGACAAACATGTAACAATGCATGAATGTCTGGAAAATAGAGGTGAATTAACTGATCAAGGGATTGTACACTCTATTAGGCCTGCACAAGTGACAGCTAAGAAGGAGAGAGAAAATGTTCTTCATCTTAGTGTCTCTTCTCTCAGAAGGCTGGTCCTTTGCTTTCTGAAGGCAGCTATCACTGCCTATCACTATTTAAACCAAGAAAACATTTATTCTAACTTGCACAACTCTTTACCTAAAATGCCCTCTTTTCTATAACAGTGTATAGAACAACTCAAAAATAAATATAGTGCTATCCAGAAAAAAAATTTTACCAAGGTTATACAAAATTTGGGGTTTTTTTTTACATTTTACATCTATGTATGTTGCCCATGTAAAAAACCCATAAAATGAAAGAGCAAGTGTAACAACTTAAATAGTTCTAAGTAGCTCAATTACTTCAAATTTTTTGAGGTTTTAATAAATGTAGAGAAGTTTAGTTTGCAAGTGTGGCCCGTTTTAGGCAGGAGTGGGCACAACTGCTAAGCAGGGGATGAATGCAGTGTGCAGACACTCAGCTGTTCCCATACAACACCGGAAGACTTATATCCTGTCCGCTTCTTAACTGATTAATCTGAATCTACTGGAAACTGCAAACTGCAATTTTTTTTTTTAATCTTCTCTGGTTCCATGCCCTCCACAAACTTTTTCTTCCACACACTCACTGAGAGGCAGAGAGATATATCAAACCTGATTCATAACCACACAACTCCTCTTTAATACTGTAAAACCATTTCCACCAATACAGAAACGCCAGCAGAAACAATGGATTAGGTCTCTCTTGCCTAGAGGAGAACACTGATGTACATACACGATGTTCAAAACAGTGAAAACTAAGAACCTTTCCAGAACCTGATCTGCAAGACTGACTTTTCCACCCTTTTTACTTCACTTTGCAACAGACACCAGGCCAAATTCCAACAAATATTCTTCAACTTTTATCATTTTTTTCCTCAGCAGACCACCCAACAAACACATTCCCAAACATGAACTGCATTTAGAAAAGAGATGGTTAACAGTGTACTTCTTTCCTTTCCTCTGCTGTAGAGTGTGGCTTCCAAGATGACCCTTTTACTTCACAGGTCAATCTTCAATATTTCAGATAGAATTCTTTTCATTAAACCTTCTACTCCAAAGAAATGTCACCCACTTAAGGAGCTGAAAATAAGGCCATTTTTTTCCATGAAGCTCTTTCCTTTCTTTCTGATTTCTCAGAATGCATTTTCAGTTGAGCCAATAAGCAAGGACTTAGAAAAATCTCTAAGGTTTACAAAGGTCTGGACAATTTAGGTACCAAATTTCAAAACATCTATCTACAAAAATAAGTGTTTTCCTGTACTGAAGATAAAAGAAAGGAGTAGTCAAGGCTGCATAATCACTGTGCCCCTTGCCATCTTTCTAGAAACATATGGAATTGGTATAAACTGATTTCTACAATTCCACAAAAACAGCAACTCACCATTTACACCACGTTTTCCTTTACACTGCCTACCTCCATTTCTACAGCAGTAAGTCTGAATTTTGTGATTAAATTATTTTTACCTCGCACCCCTCCCCCCTCAAATCAATGCATGTACTAGATTTTCAAGTGGAATTTTCCATGTTGCCTATAATCATATCACTGCAAACAATGCAGTGCAGTCACCCTGAATTTAAAGAAGGATTAGATTCCCTACAAAATTTTTCCAGCATTGAAAAAAACTATGTATATATACCTAGAGACGAGAAAAGAAATAAACACAGCATTTTCTCTGACATTTGAGAGGTTTCATGTATAGCTGGTTTCTCTGCTGTTGGTCAATTTCTCTGCAAGTCTAATTAAAAAAGTTCATGTAATTACCCGAAGATTTACAAGACACTGTTTACCAGCCACTTAGAGGCAAATTGAAATTAGCAAAAGGAAAAGTGAAGGCCCAAAGCATTTGCCTGACAAAGTGAAAGCTTAATCGGCACTGGAAGCATGACTGAAGCTGGCTGCATCTGGCAGTACGGTTTCTGCCACATTCCTATATCCTTCTTACAGATTCAGGGAAATACGTGCTACCTTTACCCATCATCGTGTGGGTTCAGAGACATTGGTTTAAGACAACATGAAGTACGCTGCTTGGTGAAGCAACTACAAACACAGCCTGTTAGCAGACTGCAATTAAGAATGTAATTAATAATGTGCAAGAAATAATTAGCTGTTTTCACCTTCTTCAAATTTGTTTTCAAGAAATTGTTATTTCAATCCATACTAAATTGCACTTAAAAAACTTAGAAGTTGAAAGAAACGGTCAATTTCATCCTGATGTTTCTTACCAAAAAAGTGTTCTTTGCAATTAAACCTTCAGAATCTCATCACTGAAAAGGAACATACACTACAGTGTCAGATGCTTTTATTCTTCTGTGAATACAAACAACGTAAGTAACTGGACACAAGAATGAGGTTGTAGTAAGACTAAATAGATGTATGTATTCAGGTTGCAACAAATTAAAGGCTCAGTTTCTCTCAGAAGCCTGAGCAACAGTAAAAATCTTTTACATATCAAGTCAAAACAAGATTTCGCCAAGTCTACATATTTACCTAAGGCTTATATTTTGAGATTCAATTCAAGCTGCTTCCTGGCTTTTTTTAAACACAGCACGATGGTACAAGGCATTAAACACAACTACATCAGGTTCCCGTCTAAAAGGAAATGGTTTGTGTGTCCTGTAAATCAAGCTTTGAAGCAAATCATGTACAAAGAGACGAAAAACCCAGAAGTTAAACCAACTTGGCTTTTCGTTTACACATATGCTATTTATCATTATATCTTCAGTTTAATTTAAATGCACCTTTGCCTGAGAAAGCACACAGCTTTTAAGCAGATTTACCTCCTTTTAACATCTCTAACCAAGAGAACTGAAAAAGTCATATGAAGTTATCCAACCTTATACTGAAGATCACAGGTATTTCAGAACAGTCTTAGCGCAGAAAATCTCCTTTTCTTTTCCCCCATTGTTTTTTTGGGGGGGTGTTGTTTTGCTACTTTTTTTTTGGGGGG
>VXBT01007267.1:55700-77410 GCA_013400235.1 Oriolus oriolus | reverse complement strand
TCGGGCCGCGAGAGCCGCGAAGAACGAGTTTTCGTTTACTTGCAGAATGGAACTGCAGTAGTGCTATAACGGCACCGCGTAAGAAGCCGCGCCCCACGGGATTCCCATGTGAGGCTGCGGAGAACCCGCGGAGAGAGGACGGATTGTCTCAGGGGTGCAGGCACCGCGGGGCCGGCTGTGACCTTGGGCTTGTCGCCCGAGGGCCTCTCATCAGCTCAGCTGACCCGACTGGTGCAAGGAAAACTCGTCTCCGTCAAAAACTAGGTGCTAGATCCTTAGCGGTTGTGTCTGAGAGCACAGATTCTAAGGAGCAAAACGGTAGTGGAGTTTTCATATCTGCCAATATATGGCAGGGTTTTTTTTCCCCCAAAAGCTGGTACCATACTATTAGCTATTCAACCATTAACAGTCTTAAGATGAGGACTGTGACAATCACACCCTTAAATCTAGTATGAAAAAGAAATATTGATTTCCTGTCAGATTGCATCATTTTGAGAAGTAGTCCATGTACATTCCATAGTAGTAAAACCTGCCAGGAGCAAAAGCATTTAGAACAGGGAAAAAAAAAAAAAAAAAAAAGGAAGGATTGCAGAAAGGATAACGCTGAGCAGTAACAGCTTATCTGAAGAACAGAGAAAGAAAAGGCTGCTGTATTCCCTGCCCCCAACCATCAACTCTTCTTCATATGACTGAAATGCATTAACGTTATTCTTTTACACTTGTTACAATTAAAAAATATAATTTCAGCACTCCCATTAAGCTACATTTCTCTGATACTTCCAACTGCATTATTCTAAAAAAACAGTCCGTTTTTATCTGAGTTACACAGTGACATTAACTGAACATGTTTCTCCTTCCCTGTCCCTCCGTGTCTCCAGCTCCAAATGCATCCATCACATTTATATTCATCACAGGATTAGAGTTGTATTTTAGTTAAGAAAGGAGGTGCTCATACTGACCAAAACTCTGGTTCCACAAGAGGGAGACAAGGAAAATCAAACACACTGATAGATTTACAAACTTGTAGGCCAGAAGGGGTTTGCGACCATCCTGACTTCCTCTGTAACAAACGTTACTCATCCCCCCTGAATTAATTTTTCAAGAGTAACATCTCTTCAAGCAGCATGCTGACCCTACTGAAAACTTTTTTCCTTTACAGAATTAAACTGAAAAGTGACTAGATCCCTCACCTGCTTGAAACAAAGGGAAAAAATGTTACATTATCTCCTACGGGATCCTCCCAATATTCCTGTTTTCCCTTTTCCATTTCAAAATGCCATCTTCTTTCTTCTTATAACACTTTAAAACTTCATCCCAATCATTCACGTCCATGTGTCCTCACATCTTATCTCTTCTGTGTTTCTATTTCCAAAAATGACACAGGCAAATGAATGACAATTTGAATGCTGCTGTTACACACTTCCAGTAAGGGTGGCAAAAATTAATTAACCAAAGACTGACAAGTTTCAAGGGTCAGAAGCAAAACCTTACCATTTGTCTCCCATGACACACTGCAGGTTTCAGCTGCACGGTTGTCTGCAGTTTTACACCCAATCTAAATACATAATTGCACAAGTTTAACCACTGAAATACAAAATCTCTCAATGCTCAATTTATCAGTTCCTTTAAAGGAAGTCATACTGAGGTGTAGTTATCTTTGGTCCAACCATCATTTCAGCCTACCTAACTAGATATAACTGCATATGTATGAATTAGAAGTACCCTATGCCATCTAGCTCAGAGGTCATTACCAGAACAACAGCACAAGAAAGTTGCACCGTCAAGTAATGTGTCACTGACAGACACAGATGCACAAAGTCCATGACCTAACAAAATACCTCAATTGTCACAGCAGCTATAATTTCACAGGACAATTTACAGAAAGGATTATAGGCAGAGAAAGAACAGATGTACATGCATGAAGAAACTATCCAGCTACAGACAGAGTGCAAGTATCACAAGTTTTGCAACATGCTGAAGATCATTGGTACAGCTACTTAAGTAATACTGGAAGGCACAAGAATGAAACAAAGAGAAGACTGCCTTCCAGTGGAAGATGAAATAAATCCCAAATAGGAAAGCATAAAACTACCTTTCAGTGAGAAGTACATTCACTGTCAATTCTAGATGTAGCATTTCCCTAGGCTTGTGCTGCATTTTATAAAGGTGTATTGGAAGGAACTGAAAGGCAGAGGTTTGCATGTAAGAAGGAAAGCATCCACTGAATTTTCTCACTATTTATGAATCCCTTTAGTTATTGCCAAAGGTGCATCTTCGTGTTTAAAAATGCATAAAGCCTGCTGTTTTTTTCTGGAGGCTTTCATTATTTTCGGATTATTATTTCAGTTATATTCACTATCAAAACCACAGCAGATAAGACCGTAGTATGGAAGAATATGTGTTTTAGAAGGAAAATCCATGCTCTTTGAAACATTTTCATGTAACTATCCTTATATTTATATATACAAAATACAGCAAAATGCCTCACAGATTCCTTCACATCACTTGTAGCAGAAAGGCACAGCTCATTTGTACGTGCACCACAAAATAAAACATGTATAGTCTATGAAAAAGAAACAACGTTTTCTTCCCCCCCATCAGGGAAGGCAAAATTATTTTAGGACTACATTAATCAACCTCAAATTTTGCCAAAAATTTTTCTCCCCTATAAATGAAGCATTTGACCTGATTAAATGTGAAGGATGTTTCAGAATTAATTTAGATACATACTCCTAAGTCCATGTTTATTTAAAGCTGCAAAGAAACATGGTAGAAGATAGTTTTCAGGACAATTACACAAATTTAGGAAGTTTTTATCCTCATTCAACTGCCATTTTTCTGCATTAATCATACAGCTCAACTTAGAAAATAATATTGACTGACAAAACCAAGAAAATTTAGAAATCGCTGTAATTACTGAAATCAGCCAATCAACCAGATAAAACCTAAGCATGCAAAACTATATATGAATATGTAACTAGAGTTTTACAATGCAGATTTAATTTAAATTTAATTTTATGCATACACATATCCCATGTGTGGCTGCCACTCTCATACTACACATGGTGGTAGCATATGATAAATCATATTAATTATGCACCATGAAAAAACTCATTAGTACTCTGCCCCTAAATCTATCTCTGTCAGGGCTATTTCCTATACCTTAAATACTCTATAGCATCCAGTCACCATTACTGAGTTTTAAAAATAATTATTTTCTTCCTAAATGTGAAAATTCATATGCTTAGAATAGATAACAAGCAATGAAATAATTGCCTTATATTCTGATAACTTGCAATCCAAAATAACAGGAACTTTTTCGCAGCACAGGTAAAAAGGGAGCTTTTCATTGTATTTTTGTCCACTGATAAGCTGTTCAACCAACTTACTAGAAAAATTAAAATATTTCAACTGCCATCATTTCAGATGTCAAGGTAAGTGGACAAACTGTAACTACAAATACCTGGAAGTGTTTAACATTAATTCTTATGCAGCCTTTCTCTAAGCATATTAGAGAAGAGAGAACAATTATACCATACCAGAGCATGTCGCCTCGGATGCTGTAGGTTTAACAGTTTTGAAACAAACTCCTACAAACACTGTTTTTGTGGTTTTGAGTGGACAGCAGCCCCACAGTAAAGGACCTGGGGGTCCTGGTCGATGGCAAGTTGAACATGAGCCAGCAGTGCCCTGGCAGCCAGGAGGGCCACCCGTGTCCTGGGGGCATCAGGGACAGCATCACCAGCCGGGCAAGGGAGGGGATTGTCCTGCTCTGCTCTGCTCTGCTCTGGGGCGGCCTCACCTCCAGTGCTGGGGGCAGCTTTGGGTGCCACAGCATAAAAAAGACAAAGCATTAGAGAGTGTCCAAAGGATGGCAAAAACATGGTGAAGGGTCTGTAGGGGAAGCCAGAGAAGCTGAGGTCACTTGGTCTGTTCAGCCTGGAAAAGAGGAGACTGAGGGGAGAGTCTACAACATCCTCACAAGAGGAAGCAGCAGGGCAAGTACCAATCTCATCTCTCTCATGACCAGTGACAGGACTTGAGGAAAAGCCATGAAGATGTGTTAGGGAGGTTTAGGTTGGATATTAGAAAAAAGGGTTCTTCACCCAGAGAGTGGTTGGGCACTGGAAGAGCTCCCCAGGGGAGTGGTCACGGCACCAAGCCTGGCAGAGTTTAAGAAGTATTTGGACAATGCTCTCAGGCACATGGTGTGAATCTTGGAGTGTCCTGCACAAGACCAGGAGTTGGACTCAATGATCCTTGTGTGTCCCTTCCCAGCCAGGTTATTCTGTGCTTCTGTAATAGTTTAAAGAATAAACTGTCAAGAGAAGACAACATTACAATTCTACAAAGGAGCTCAAGGTTATTTTTCTGAATGGTCATAAAAGAAATTGAGCCACCTTTATGGTCCACACCAAAAATCATACTCTGCATATGATCAAGAAATAATACAGATCACATTCTTGTTCTGCAGTATTCTGAAAACAGTTTCAGTACCTAAAGGAATTTGCCCCCAATATTTTACACTGAATTGGAAACACCCTATGCCAACACAGTACATTTTTTTTCTATTACATACACACACACACACAAAATCTCTAAAAACAACTATATCAACCAGAAGTTTTCAATTGTCCCATACATACATATCCACACCAAACAATCCATACTGTCACTCCACAATGTTGTGGGGAAAAGGAATTTCATTAGAATCTTAACGGATACCAGATCATCATCACGTAATGTCACAGAAGCATGAAAGCAAAAGCTACACATGGTGCTGGGAGATGGAAGATGTACATATATTTCTTCTATCAATTTGAAAAATCATTCTGGAAGTGAAACAAAATGAATACTATCTTTGAAGAATTTTATACAGATCAATATCTAGCCATCTTAAGTCAAAACCTTATAGTATCACTCTGTACTGTTCCACTACTCAAGAGTTTTCTTTAATGAAATGTTTTTAATGTTATCTGAGGAAAAAAAGGTTATGGAAACAACTCTATCCACCTGCCTCTTGTTCCTTCAAGTTCAAGAAGCTCTATTATCTGTGAACTGTCACTGAAATTGGCTACAGCACTGGAAGTGAGACGTTTCATCAAAATTAGCAGCAAAAATTGACAGAGCAACACTTAAAACCGTCACCAAGATAAGGGATGCTGAGATCTACCCGATGCAGCCGATACCTTTTTAGTCTGTACATCTGGACTAGCAGACAGAACTGTAGCTCTGCAATACATTTTGCAAGAATTTGATCATACAACCACAGAAAAGCTTGTTTTGGTATTAACAGGAATATGCATTTAAGATATTCAGTCAGTGAGGGAACACAGGCCAGCTTTATCACAAACTACTTAAATGGGGTAATGAAAATCCACCACTCAGTTTTCATGATTTTTTTCCAAGACTTCATTTACCCATAGAAGCTATGCAGTGATACCATATGAAGTTGCACATTACTTTAAGAAATATGCAAACTAATTCTCACACACCAGAGTGTTAGGAGCTAAAACTGCCTTGCCTAAAATTGAGATTGATAAAGCCAATTTATTAATAATTATTAACATACACTGAAATTCTGAGAAACTAATGAACTTAACAGAATCAAGTTACATACATAACATTGTCATTAACTACTAACAAGGCACAGTAATTCATATACAATTTTAGACACTGTGAGCAATACATATTTTATTATTCAAAGTGGAAAGACAGTATTTCATCTATATAGCCATTTATGCTCCTGTATACATTTGCCTAATGTCCCTTCTAAAGGCTTAGAAAAATTATGGAATAAATGCTCCATGTGAAACCAACAGCTCTCTTTCAGGGTGCAACATGACAACTGCCACTCCTCAGAAGAAAACAGACACGCTCCACCAGCCAAATGTTTTCAAAGCACCTCTGAGTCCCCAGCTACGGCACTGAGAAGGCATTGCTAGCCTGACAATAAAACCATGAGTTCTCACCGGGTTTTTCGTCTATCCTCCTCCAGTATTACAATCCTACCCACACACACAGAGAAAAGTGTATTACTCCATTTACATCTCTTCTGTGCTTCAGAAGTAAAGACTTTTGGGCAATAACCACTGCTTGGATGGATAGAGCACCACTGCATTTGTGTTCCCCTTTACCATATTACACAAACACACATTCAGATAGGCCAGGCTGGCTTGCTGTGTGTCCAAGATGCACTCCAACTACCAGGTCCAGCAATGCCTTAAGAGAGAGTTTATTATTCTCACTGTATATTACTCAGAATACAGATCACAAGCAGGGAAAAGTCAAGATTCCTCAGTTAGCAAAACTCTAATTCTCTTTTTGTGGAGCTGATAGACCTACACAAGTGGCAAACTACAGGTTAGCAGACGGATGCAACAATTTATTACTTGTTATTGCTTAATTAAGTAGGGTTCATTGCTGCTGTTTCTTAATAAAAGAAAGTATTACTGATTCTGTTAATTATATTTCAAGGTTCTTGAAAACCTAAAAATAAAATAAACTACTTTTTCCCATGAAAGCACATGTACCTTGGCAACAGTCACACATGCAGGCATAGCCACATTCCATGAAGAGCACAGGGACACACTGGGTCTTCATGCCACCTGCCGGACAAAATCCTACTTGCACCAACTTGTTTCTGGGCTTGCCACTAATTCGGAGGACTAATTTATTACCTTAGGGAATAAACCAGTCATGAAAATATTAGAAGAAAAATAACTGCTGCAGAAGCAAACCAATTTTTCAATTAAGTTTTAAATAAGTTAATCAACTTCTCTTTCAGTGACAGAACATATACAAGAAGATTATTCACAACAGATATGCCAGCTTCAACCATTTTGCCTTTTCCATCAAACACTGTGTTTCTTACTCCATCAAAAGGCATAGCTAGAATATCAATTCAAACAAGGCAGTCAGCCCTCCAATTTTTCTAAGTTTTCCATAATTACACAATAGCATAAAAGAAATTTCTTTCTGAAAAGACAGGCACATCATGAGTACAGTCTGTATCTCTCATGGGTCTCCTTCCAACAAGAACTGAGATATACACACCAGAATGTTCTTCCTTTTTTCAAAAGTTGCTGAACTATTTGTCTCAATATCTCCCCAAAGAAAGCCTGACATCAAACATACAGGAGCTATGCCATTTTTAGTCTCAGAATTTGAAGTGCCACGCATCTAGCTATATTTTCAGAGAACAAGTAAAACCCCTCTGAGCTGAAGCTTATCTAACAATCAGCTCAGTGGAATATTTCAGATTCTGTATATGAAAAAGGAAAAAAATTCTTGAAAAAAAATCTTCATGGCAAAACAGTAATAGGAATTACATTCTGAATAATCCCTGTTAGACATTTAGAAGTTTGATTCTCAAGTGAAGTCAGTAATAGGCAAGCTCCATTCCAACCACAATTATTAAACTTTGGCACGGTTTAAGTTCTCGTTCTGAGATCACTCTGAACAATGATGCATCTAGTCTTCTTTATTTTTGATGTCCCATTTTCCTTCTAGAAGCATTTAATCTCACCACTTGCAATAATGCAGTATCTTCTCAATGAGGTAATATATTAATTTACTTTCTCTTAAGGACACATAATTCTTCTTAAGGTCTTCTGGCTGTTTCTTCCACTGTAAGATTCAATACTTTCCACTGCACATGGTCCAGCTGCTTCACAAAAACACCCTCCTTCACTAGACAGCATTAGTTAAGCTTCTCAATGTTCAAATTAATTGAAAAGATAGTTTACCTTGCTTAAGTCTTGACTCCCTATGGACAGAAGTTCCATTACAAATCAACAAAGTAAGGAAGTCTGGAATAAAATGTTCTCCTAATGATCACTAGCTGCAATCCCATATTTAACAGGTACAGGACATATAGCAAGCATTCCAAAAACATTTATCCACAGTTACAAGTTAATGGAAAAACCGCATCATGCTAGGAAAGTTTGTTTAGGATATGTTTTTACTGGAAAGTTTTTATGAGAATAATGAAATACACTGAGATCCAACTCCACTTCAGATGTAGGCTAGTTCTCTTACTTAACTTGAACTCACTATTTTTTCTCCCTCATTTACAGGCAGGCAATCTCAATTCAACTTCGTTTCTTACCACCTTCATCCTCGCTCAAATAGACAGGCTAACAGATAGAAAAAGGAATCTGTGATCAGCCAAGCATATATTATTACTATGAAATTATTCCATGCATTACAAAGCCAACCATCACTTCTGAATTTAACTGACCAAATACTGAGTATCTTCCACTTTACCACGTAATTGCAGATATTCCGCACTGATCAAGAGGTTAAATGTATTCATGAGAGAGTAGCACTTACCCATCTCCTGCTGATTATTATACCTTTTACTCAAGTGACATTAGGTCAACTTGAGCACTTACCTAGTTTCTTAATCTCCACAACACCATGAAAGAAATCCTTAATAGATGCAATGATCTTACCGTACTATTGCTTTATTAAAAATCTGATAGAACTGGATATAGGCATACTGTGATAAAAGAAAAAAACCAGCAATGTTTTCTAGCTTTACTGAGAAGACAACAGAGTCGATGCTAAAAATCATCAGTTCATTGCGGCAGGGTACAGAAGAGGGAAACAAACACGGTGACCACATCACACCAGTGAAGCAAGAACAATTTAAATCACCGTGTAGCAGAACAAGAGATTGCAGGAATGCCAACAGGTAAGGTTTGGTAAAAAAATATCAACGTCCACATTCCCACCTGCCTCCACAGGACAAAAGTGCATTTTACAGTAACACATCTGGTTTCACACGAATGTACAAGAAAGTCTGACCAAAAACCAAAGGTACAAATACCCAGCAGCATGTGTCAAAGCCAACGGTGGCAGTCAAGCCACTTAAAGTTTCAGGTCAGTGAAACAGCAATTGCTTTTAAACCTAAAACTGTAAGAGATTAGAAGTAGCAATGCACCATCCAACACAAACATACTCTGCTGTATGTTCAGAAAAATTCTTGCTAGATACCTTTGCTTTGTGGAACTTAAAAAAAAAAAAATCAATGAGAAAGAACATTCATTCCCACCAGAGACCTGAAAAAACTACACTCCCCTCCCTGCTCCTGTGCTTTCAAGTCAGCAGTGTCATTCAACCCAGTTTGAGTCTCATTGTTTTGAGTTACAGCTATCATCAGAATCATGGGAGTACTTCAGCTTGAGGAATGAGAGCTATTGTTTCCACACTGTCTGCTTCCATCCTCTGCTACATTACAGTCACTATGCAAGTACCACAGGCATGAGAACATGTTGGCTTACAGGAAGGAAAATAAAAATGTTACTCCCTCAATTTAGAATTGTGCCCTATTTAGTTGTCCTTTAACATAACGATGCTATCCCACAGCAAAAAAAAAAAATAGCAGAAAGGAGTATGTCTCATCAGCTTCCAAACAATCCCATCATTTTAGGGCAAACTTTGCCTAGGAAGCTGAAAGAATTTCAGTATTTGCATTTTTGTCAACCAAAACGGCCAAAGCAGCGATCAAGTCTTCTATAGTGATAGCAGCACTAGGAAGAAAGTTTTTACCAGGCTAAAATTTAAGTTTCTTGACAATATAGAGTAACACTATTAAAATTCAGGTCAGTGGAACAGTACCTTGTCCTGCACAGCATTTCTTTTAAATTAATCAACGTATCCTAATTAGGCATGAGTACCAAATACCTAAGACTGCAAAGAAATTGTAACTGCCTTATAAGAACACCAAGAAACACCCTAACCTACTACTGCTCACCTACACCACACAGGGAGTACTCACTTTGAGGTTATCCTCACCTCTCACCTCAGATTCTGAATACAGACAGAAGTAAAGACAATAGTTTTCCTACACTCACCATGTTATTCCCCATGCCCACTTTATCTCAGTTTATTTTAAAGCCAGAGCAGGGATTGAAATTAGTTTGAACTTTCATTACATACTTCTGAGACTGGAAATCAGACCAATCAAATTAGATTTGTACATGAGCATACACTCCTCGGGCAAAGGAGAATCTCCTTGCAACTTATTATTTACTGTTTTCTCATTAAATGTTAAAAACTATAGATGAATCAGTGTTTCAATTAATATGTTAACTGATAGACAATGAATTCACAGTAGTCTGCTTTTTGTGACCAGGGGGAACAGGAGACAGTGTTATGGTTAAATTTTACCAGATTCTTCCAAATGTCAGTCATTTTTCCAGTTTCTTCCTGCTCTTCATGTCCTTTCTAACCTCTTTATCCCCCTTCCATTCCCACACCTATAAATCTTTTAAGGAGTTGCAGAAGCTTCTGACCTAAGGCCAAAGAAGTCCATCACTATATTTCTGAGTTTTATCCCTTGTTAATCACAGATTTTAACTTTATGCAGTTATCCTCTAAGTAAAGTCCAACAACAAGCTGAGAAAGTTTTATTCCCAGAGAGGCATTTAAACTTCAAACACTATAAATGATTACACACTGATTTCTTCTGGTCATATAGTTTACTGCCAAACACCACTACTCCTTTGTTTCTCATGCAGCCAATTCTACCTGGGTGAAAGTTCACAGCCTCACTTTTGTAACACTTTGCACTTTTCCCACTTCTGGAGTGATACTGGCAACACAACTCTAGATGACATTTTAAGATAACCATCACTAACACCACACACAGACAACTCAAGTATCACAGCAGACAAGAATAAGCCCTTATTCAGAGCCACTCCTAACACACAGTCAGAAGCTTCAGTTCCAGAGGTGAAGAACTACATTTAACCTAGCTTACTGATCTTAACCATGTGGGTCCTACAAGCCAAACAAAAATCTAGAAGAACAAAGATATCCTCAGCTGACAAAAATTTTAACAGCTTAAAGGAAGCTATTTTAACAGCCCTAGATTCTTGATTATCTAGAACTAGAAACTGGTCCTAGTGAGCCTTTTCACTGTTCAGGGTAAGTCTGTCATGAAGAAGACTATTATATGGGACACCTGGCAAAGCATAAGCATTGTGCAAAACAGGGATGTATTGCTTAGTTCCTACATGCATTTGATCTCTACTGATTCTGTACCATTAACAGGATACAGAAGAGGGTTATACCTACATTCAGCTGTAATAAACTGTGCAGTATCTCCTTTCAGTTCTCTCTTATGCTCAGTATATCCTGACAGCTGGAAGCTACCTGAGGCTGATGGGAAGTGACCTACTTCACCACAAAGGGGATATTTTTGAAAAACACACTGCATATGCTCACAGGACTTTTTAACCTAGGTTAGTCTTCTCTGAGAGATGATTATTCTACCTACTTTTCCCATTATTCTTTAACTAATGATCTGTGTTCGCAATTCTGAGAAATCACAAGCTCTCTCTGGGAGAAATGTTAACCCCAGCCATCACCACATCTGTATATTTTCAACATCCAAGAATGAGCAAGAAAAGTAATTCTTTTAAGTAACTCTTAAATTAATAAAGCCCCTAGTCTTAATCAGATGACTTACAAAAGGAGTCAATATCTAGAATTCTGTCAAGCAACTGAATCTACAGGTTTTTTTTAAACTCAAATATGCCACGACTATTTTGAAAACAATGATAGAGACAAATAGAGATATATTTATATTTATGAAAGAGAGCACCCAGTCACCAACTTCTTGCATCAGCTTGTCAAAGTATTACAGTTTCACAGCTCTGTACCAGGTCTACTCCAGCCTTTTGCTGTGTACAAATATGGAGCATATAGGCAAGTCTATGAAGATGGATGTTCACCTCCCTCTTGCTACTACTAAATTAGATCTATCTATTATTAGATCTAATTCTACTGGATTAGAACTGCAATTAAGTATTTGTTAAAAGGCAAATACAGACAAAGAAATATGAATGCAAATACATATTCATGGTTAAGGAATTAATGAAATAAAATACACAAGGGAGAAAAACTCTCTAGTCTTAAAAGCTAGAAGCAATTAAAGCATAGAAAACCTGCTATCATTACTTGACAATTTTAGCATTTCATAGGAATAAAAACCTCACATTTTAAAAAGATTTTCAGCAATTACGCTTAGATGTTAAGCTCATTTTAAGTTAAGTAAGAATATGGTTTTCAACTTTATACAGTGGTTTAGCATTCAAGCAATGTCCTCATTTCAGACTCACAGTTTCTCAAGTCTAGCTAACTATTTTGGGGAGATTTGAGATAACAAGCCAAGATTAGCTACTTTGGCAATTTCTATTATGTGGTTTTTGTGTTTCTCACAAGTGCCATCCTTGTACTTGCTCTGCGTTAACTTTCAGAGTATTAATTAGCTGCTCACATTTAAACACTGACAACTTGAATCCCTGGACATAAAGAACTAAAACTTAAAACAACCCAAGTTTCAGATGCAGGTTCCTCTTGCTTTCAAGGAAGTTTACTTAAAAATAAATTCAGCTACACCTGATATTCATTAGATAAAACTGAACATGGACAATTAATGACTTGAAAAATTTCCCACAATTCCAAAATAAAACATTTAAATAAAGGCCTTTTTTAAATTATGTGGGTTGGCTAAGCACAATTGATACTGTCATTCGCTTATCTAACCAATTAGTGCTTCTAAAGAATGTATTTTATTTGTTCACAATCATTTATTATCTATGCTGTAATTTTGCAGCTTCTCAGACAACAAATGGCTGTCTTACATCTGGGGAATAAAACACACAAAAGGGTGTTGGTGTGCTGTTTGAATACATGCAATTACTGATAGTTAAGTTCTAATTAGCATAATTAGTTTTGAAACAGTTTTCATAATAACTGTCAACATTATGTCAATTTAGCTGAAGTTAATGGCATATTTAACAAAGACACACTTACTCATTTTCAGTATTATACCATTTAAAAGAAAGGAAGAGGCAAAGCTCTTTCTGAAGAAGTAGAACTGCTTTTCATAGACATTGAACATTTCTTATGTTTTTTCCTTTCAGTAATCCAACTTACAAACCAGTACTTTATATAATTAGCCCCCTCCCGTTTTTCTAAGACCATTCCTACAAATTAACAATGATAAAATGGCAACAGAAAAGCAACCGAAGTACAGATGTTTGCAAATTCAGTCTTCTGGTGGTTTGGGGAAGGCAGTTTGCAGGAGAATAAGTGGTTTGGAGGGGGAAGAAATCAAGAGGTAAATCCTGTAAAAAATAAAGTAGTATGCTAAAAAGTAGCAAATGTTTCCAGTCATTCCTAGAGAAAACATCCCTTCACTGCTTAGCAGGAAAGGGCATAAGCCATTCACAAAGGCCAGTTTTACTTCTTTTCTAGTTTTGATGTTGCTAGAAGCTATTTCCAAGTACTAAAAGATGATCCATTATCACACTAAGTAAAAATTTAGTCATTTCACTGACATCTTTCACATTTCCAAGAGGAAACAACATGCCTCTCAGAGATTTACTTCATGCTGTATACTCTTCTCATGCAACAGAAGGAATAGCCAACCTAAGCTCAATACTTGCCATAAAGCTGAAATCACACATCCACACTTGACTGAATTTAAAAGCCAACTGTATTACAATCTACATGTTTCATTTGAAGATCTTGTTTATAGTGTATTTTTATTATGTGAGTATTTCACAGAGCAAGTTACCATAAACTAGTCATGAAATACGCCATCTCAGGAAGCTCTCTGGACTGTGAGAAATCTTTCTTGTGGCACAGAGGGTTTTTTTATTTATATAAACAGATAAACAAAATGAAAGACTTCCCGGTCCCTAAAGTAAGAGATTACTTTTTTTCATTAGGAAAAAAACATCATACAGCTAAATAAGCAATAAATCAATAAAACCCGTAACAAGAGTTTGACACTAAACCATGACAAAACCAAATCTGAAGAAATTTTACCCAATTAATTTGGGCAAATTCTTTTCCTTTCATCTACACATTATTTATCATAAAGACACTTTATGTTTAGGTTTCCATTGTTTTTATATGCGTAGCTAACTAGAAAATGTTAAATAAAGAATTTCATTCAACCTGCGTCACACAAAATACCTTTCTGCCTACAGACAAGTAAGTAATTGCTCAGTTTCAGGCTTGTTATCATAATTTTAAGCATATCAGCTCATTACAATGAGAAATTTAAAGAATTGACTTTATTTCAATTTATTTTGAGGTATTTTCCAAAAATTCTGCTCACAGTAATAAATGGAAAAGTCAAAACAGTAAGTTTATAAATGGTATTTGAAATTAATTGTGGAGTGGCAGGGGATTGGTACAGACCAGGAGAACGACTCCCAAACTTTGCACACTGAATGAGGCAGCAACTCCAAATTAACTCCCAATCCATCCTACCCTGAAATGATGCCTGAAGTCAAGCGAGATGACTGTCAGCCTACAGTGCAAGGAGTCAGATGAACTAACTACCACAGCTTCCCTGCACTCCTGCAAAACGCAACACTGATACAAACACTGAGTTGCCTTCCAGGAGCACATCTGACTGACTGTGGAGAGGAAGAGACTGACCAGACCAACATGATTCATAAAAACATCCTAAAGCAGAACTACTCCTCAACTCAGCTTTCCTTTTCTATTCAGTGTTGAAGACACTCTGTATCATTTTCTTAATGTTTTTAAGTCTGCATTAATTCTCTGTGCAGACTCCCATTGTCTGTTTCATCACCACAGAATCTGTGTCATGGACAGTTCGAAGGGCTCATGACAGAAACTGAAGAGTAACATGACTATCACGTAGCTGCCTCTGAACTGTGAGGAGACCTCATTGCAGTCTACAAGCTCCTCATGAGGGGAAAAGGAGGGGCAGACACTGATCTCTCCTCTGTGAGACAGGACCCAAGGGAATGGCCTGAAGTTGTAACAAGAGAGGTTTAGGCTGGATATCAGGAGAAGGTTCTTCACCCAGGGAAGTGGTCACAGCACCAGCCTGACAGAGCTCAAGAAGCACGTGGACAATGCTCTGAGGCACACAGTGTGATTTATGGGGTTGTCCTCCGCAGGGCCAAGAGTTGGACTTTATGATCCTTCTGGGTCCCTTCAGATTATTCTGTGATTCTGTGAATTAACGGTCTACATCAAATCCAATACACTGCCCATTCATCACAAAATCAGCATTCTCCTGTACACCTTTAACCCGGTTCTGTGGGTCTACATGGAAACTGTATTTTTAATTTATAGTCCAACTGCCTATACCGCAGGAGTGAATCATGCATGGCTACTGAACCCTACCTAAAGCAACAGCTGCAGCCCATTTTTAATCAGTATTCTGTAAAAAAAATCTATAGTTTCCCACAGAAAGGTTTTACACCTGAGAACCAGTAACAGATTTTGTGAATTTTTAATAAATTATTGACAGAACAAGGAAAAACAACTGTATCTTTTGTACCTTGTTCGCAATTGCACTAAACATTAGCATGTATGTTTGACTTGTTCACTTGTCATTCTTGTCTATACTGGCTCATAATCACTGTTCAGTCAGATCCGTATCAGCTGAGTATCAACCCAAGCGAGAATGATCAGTCCTTAGTAAAAGAATAAGTAACAGACTAATCATTTTTCAGATGAGTGACACAATACATTTAAAGTAATTTCAACTCAGACTGTGAACAGCTACATGAAAATTCTTCATACAAATCTCTTCTACATAAGGGAAAACTCTTTCCCAAACATGATTAAAAGCTCCAATTACTAGAATCTAACTAGAATCTTTGGCCTCCCAAATTCAACTCTGCCAAATCACGGAATCAAGAGGAAAAGAAAAATATGCAAGGAGGGGGAGTGATCCCTAACTTATGGCCGCTTTTAATCAAAGACCAGAGTCCTTCAAAAGCCTGACAGCAAAGTATTTGTCAAAGGAGGCTTGAGAAGAGCTCTGCCTATGTGACACTAACATTAACCTCCTTAGGAGGCAGGTCTGATCAGCAGGTCCAGGTAAGAAATAAATACTTCTGAGGAACCTGCACTTCCACCCTGTGCACAGTCTGCTCAGATGTGCTTAGATGGCTCTTGCCTGCTTTTGCACCAGCATGAAAGAAACTGCAGTCAGGCACAGATAAAAGATGTGAAGAGACAGGAAGGAAGAAGTCTGCGGCAGACAGATATGCCATAAAACTATATAGGTGATGAGTGAAAGGCCCTTAAGGAAGCAAGGCTCACTGAATTTTTCATTAGTCTGTTGTTTTATGACCATTTAAAATACTTTTTGTCAAAATGGTGCTGCATCTTCCTCTTCCTATAGCTGCAGCATCACAGCAAAACAAAAGCACAATATGGCTATCAGCATGCCACCTAATAGTTGCACAAATAGAGACAGAGCATCAAACAGCAACATAGCCCTTTTTAAATTTAGTTAATTTGGAAGAAATCATTTTTTATTCACAAATATAGAAAAGAAGAAAAAATGTGGGCTTAATGCAATTTAAATTCATTTCTGACCCTTATCTACTTTCATTTCAGTTATACATAATCCAAATACTTCATTCACAATTAACAAAAAAAATAGGTTGACATTTAGTTTCTTGGAAAATATTATGGTTCAAAGCATAAAACTTCCAATAGAATCAAGTGTTTGTAGTAAGTGTGGAGTCCAAAAAGCCATATGTGCCCTTAAGAGTCACAAACAGCACCACCACCAAGCAGAAGCCAGGATTTATAGGTGATGATTTGTTGCTTTTGAAGTGAAATACTACTTCAGACAGATCATGGAGCCATCTACCTATCGATATGGTATGAAAAAATGTCACGGTGATATCTGTTCAACATTGGCTGACTATATCTGCCTTCAACCTGAATATTGTGTTTAAAAAAATCCAAAACAAATCACAAAATGAGCTTCCCCTAGAAAGTAGATATGGATCAACAAAGTTTTAACAGCCAGCCAAAAGGCAGGAGAGGGGGGAAGCAAAGCATTAATAATTTTTTTCTTTCTTCATACAAGAAATATATTACCATAACTCTTTGAAGAAAAGTATAGGCTAGTATACAGGGCCCTGCATTCAATTTCAACAATTCTTAAGGTATTAATATACAGAAACACAAAACAGTAAAACGGATGCTTGAAAACAAAAAGCTGAAAGTCCAAGTGTATGATGCATCTCTGCCCCTTTCTCTTCCCTCATCATTTTATCCAAAAGACTCAGTTAAACTCATGCTTCATACATCTACGTCCTCATGAGGACGAAGTATGTCAGGAAGTGGAAACAGACACTGATAGAAAAGAATGCTCAAGAGAAAGGACACCTGTCTTCTATTGCATGCTTTT
Source organism: Oriolus oriolus (assembly GCA_013400235.1). Classification (NCBI taxonomy): domain Eukaryota; kingdom Metazoa; phylum Chordata; class Aves; order Passeriformes; family Corvidae; genus Oriolus; species Oriolus oriolus. The sequence continues at coordinate 60,188 of VXBT01007267.1, read as the reverse complement.
TTTTTTAAGGAAAAAAACCATTAAAATGCAAACAGCTATATTAATGCAACATTCAGCTCAGGCTTTATGCAAAATCCAGTAACCCAATTCAGAGTTACTGCCACCATAAATGTTATGCAGCTGCACTCAACATAATAAGTAATGTAGTGTGCAGGCATGCATTAGGTACTTTAAAAAAGCAGCTTAAGGAGGAGAGATGGGTCTGGAAATAGACTCTGGTTTGATCCCCATCCTCCCACCAATAGATACAGAGATACGATTTTTTTGGTACATTTCTAGCATAGAAAAAAATTACTCACCAAACTAGCAGTGAGTGAAGGTGCTGACTGTCCAAGTGTTTGGTAGCGCATCCGAACAAGATTAGTGGTTTCTACAGGTTGCCACAGCTGCTGTCCAGTTGCACTGGGAAGCAAATATTTGCCTGTCAAGTTAAGAAAGAGTGAGTTAAAATATGAGACGTTGCAGATGAGGCAATGCAATGGACAGTTTACTATAACGCTCTTGCCACTGTAAAACATCTTTCACTGCAGCCCTGACCAGAGCTGATTCCAACAGAATTCCTGCTATTCACTTGCTAGTCCTTCACATCATTCTTCCACAAGATACAAGGCAAATTAACTTTTTCACTGTTCTCACAACTGTACCTTTTTCCTACATAGAAACACATTTAAAGCAACAATAGATGCAAACATCCACAATGCTAGTTCTGAACCAAAAGAAACTTAAAACTCTGAAAGATAGCGAAAAATGAAAAATAAAAAATGTATTAAAAAATATTCCTCTATTCACCACTTGAAGGAATAAGGTTCTGAGTCTCGGGGACAAAGTGACATTTACTGGAATAAGACACTTATCATGTGGATGATTACACCATTTTGTGGGTGGGGGACTATTCTGCTTCTGTTCCAAAATTCCTCATAATCTGCCTACTGTGTATCACTCAATTCCCAAGAACCTTTATCCAGTGTCCCAAGCAAGGGGAGATCACTAAGGTGCAGGCCAGCCATTCCTTAGCAGTGTTCACATGGGGCTCTCAGTGCCTGTGCCCTCCACTCAGTGGTGTCACTTCGCTGTGGACAGGAAACCGCGAGCCCAGGGCCACACAGGGTCACGCTCCCCATCAGACTGTGATGCCACTCAGTCCGGACTGTCTCCCCACAGGTACCAACTAGGCAGACCATGTCTCCAGCTCATGAGCTACAAACTAGCAGCGAGGAGAATATTCAGGGAATTATACTAAGATGACAAGAATGTATGGATACTGTTAATTTCTGCTTATTTTCTAGCCACTGTCAAGAAACAGGACAACAGGCTATATACTGGTCTTGGCAATATGTCCACCTTAAGTTCTTAGTTATCTCTGAAAACTATGCAGAAGTGAGACAATCACATTACTAAAGCAACTGACTTCCTTGGAAGACCAACAAGCTGAGGCAAAGCAACAATTCAGAAGACTTTTTAATCAAATCTCATTTCAAAAACACAATGCAAATCTTGACTGAACAGAACAAATGAAAAACATCTCCAAACCACATGGCCTAAACATTTCTTTTCTGAAATTACTAATCCCCACCTCATTAATCTGGTCATCTCAGACAGCTGTGCAGTGGGTATATGCATGACCAGTGACACAGGATTTGTGCCCTGGTAAATCGGCACAGGTTTGCCAAGAAATCAAAAGCCTTAGCCTCATAACCTTATTTTAACAGTAGATCCACAGAGAGCTGCTGAGGTCTCTGGGAAGTGACTGTCTTGGAAGCTAGAAGTTCCCAAGCAGCAGCACAGGACAGTCTTTTAACGCTTTCCCAATTAATCTTCCAAATGTGCTATTGTTCTTTGCTACATTGGTAAAGCGGAACCCATAAACAATTTTTCACCTAATTTGCTAACAGCCTGCCTGAGACTAGAAGAAAAATGTACCAACAAAGCTGTGGTTTCTTGCCCAATTATCTAGGATAACATTTCCCAGAACTGGAAAACCTGAATTAATTTCCCATCTGCTCTCTGCCTGTTTCTATCAAATTCTGGTTCCTTTTTGCATAAGCTCCCATCACCCACAACTAAAAGGGTGCCATAAAAAGCTTAAGGCATTGATTGCAATATACACATCTTTGATATTCCATTGATGTCAACCCTGAAATATACCAGTGACACACACAGTCAGAGAGAGCTTTATATTTATGACCTCAAAAGGTTAATTCCTTCTCATCCGGACAGGAAAAAGAAAATTAAAAAGTGAATGCAAAAAACTAAGTTATACAAACCTTCCATTTAAATAGGTATGTTTTACTTCTTTAATGCTTTCTACATCAGAAGCGGTCTATGCCTTTTCTTTCCTTCCTTTTTTCCTCAGACACTGGTAAGATGAAGTTCTCAGAGAAGGGTAAAACCAAACATTTCCTAGCGCTGGGATCCCTGATTACAAAAATCTATCAGGCTAGAACACAGACTACAAACACTGTAATGAAACTGCAAGAAGGTTTCCAGACTTCCAGTAAAATCCAGACAGCTCCAAACAAGCCACCAACAAAATGCTTCAGCAATACCTATTCTGTCAAGCAGACATACAATACACACAACTCTTTTAGAAACTTTATATTAATCCACTCCAGAAGCTATCAGGAAAATTACGTTAAATAATTTTCAACTTCGTCACTGTACCATAATATTAGGACATTTTATCATCATAGGAATCAATATTTTAAAAGCAGTAAGTCTTCCCCTGCTCCTTAAAATAACGGAGAATTCAAGAAAGAAGAAGGTTCATTCTATTAAAGTTTGTTCTAAAACTGGGAAACATCATCGCTCTTTGGTTAACAAGTACACTTTCTCATAGGGTGCTGTGGTTTAGGAATGGTATTCCCCAACTTCCCTTCCCATTCTGGTGGGACACACAACAGGCAGAGATCAGGGATTGAGATAAGGACATTTACTGGAAACAGCAATGAGATAAGACAATGAACTGCAACAGCAACAACATTAAATACAAAAATATACAAAGAGAGGGTTATTTACATGCAAAAATGCTCAGCAAGTCTAGGACAATGAAAAACAATGGTGGACAGATCCTCCGCCACCAGGCTTTCTCCAGGACCAGAAAGAAACCCTTTTCTTCTCAGTAGCAAGAGAAAGAGACGCTTTCCCTCACCTCCCCAGAAATGAGGTAAGATGGTAATGAGTAACATTTGGGTCTTGGCCATGCCCACTCAGCACAGCACACAGCAGCCCAGAAGTCCTGGGCTCAGCCATCCAGCCGGCTCTGCCTCCCTGGCAGCCGACACCACCACACCTGGTACTGTAACAAAAAATTAACTCTGTCCTGGCCAGCAGCAGGACACAGGGGATTAAAACCAGTCTCAAAATCCATTGTCAGACACTAGGCCCTTCCCAGACTGCACTAATTTTCATTTTGGATGAAACCCACTTGAGCTTCCCAAGAAAAGATGGAAGGCAATTATTTGCATTTAGTACACAAATTAACGTTGTTTTGTTTAAGTTTGGATCCCAAGCCAAAAAGGTTTAAGTAACAAGACAAATTAGTCTAGAGGAGAAAGATATATGAGAAATAAGTGCTATTATTAATACTTGTGCTTACTTTTTGTTGTAAATGTGCACCAGATCCAAAACACGAAGAGCTAATATTGTCTGTACCTTACCATGTGCAGGGCATTCTAACAGCCACCTTTACTATTTTTCCTTTACAGTAATCTATATTTTACTCTGTTTTTATCTTGCTCAGACATCTGAAAGAAAGTCTAAGATATCTTGATACTGAGGCTAGAGAAGATGCAATCCTACTGTTCTCAACAACAGAATCTTGTACTAAGCCCTTCCTTGAACTGTAATATTTTGCCTGACTGACAAGAAAGCAGAGTGGATTTACTCAGTATTATGGTCAGTATCTCCACTGCAAGAATTCATTTAATATTTCTTTTTTTTTTCCCTGCATGATTAACATCAAGAAATATTTTAAATAATGTTGGGTGTGTCTGTGGAAAAGCTAAATTAGGCAGTAAACACTTTCAAAATTGACAATGAAATCATGAGCATGTGTGATGCGGGAATGATCCCTCCTCCCATCCTTACAGCAACAGGAGCCTTGAAGGTACCATAGTTTTCATAAAATACTGGAATTAAGGCAAGCAGACTGTCTAGAACTCCAATTCTTCTTTTCATAGTCCATACGCTTTAAAACACAGAAAAGACATACAAGAAACATGCTTTCTACAGAAGCAAAAATAGCCAGGCCTTAGACAAAAAGATGGCAACAGATAAATCTCTTATCTGAGAATAGCACTAACCTACTGCATTAAACCACCACACAATAAAACAGTCCCTGCTCACAGTGAGTTAATCAGCAACTCTCCCTCAATTCCTCCAATAATAAAAAAAAAAATTAAAATCCCCTCTGTTGGGGTTTTAGAAGGGTTTTTTTGTGTTTTGTTTTCTTTTTTTTCTCTTTGGGAACTTTCCCCCATACATGTTTTG
>VXBT01007267.1:16170-55384 GCA_013400235.1 Oriolus oriolus | reverse complement strand
GCTCACTCCGGAGCGCCCCCTGCAGCCGCGGGGGAACCATCGCACCCGCCCTGCGGAGGTGAAGGGGTCACTGAGTTCTATTCCTGTTTGTTGTTACTGCCATAGTTACTGCTGTTTGTTTGCTTTGTTTTATATATATATATGCTAGTAAAGAACTGTTATTCCTATCCCTCATATCTTTGCCCGAAAGCCCCTTAATTTCAAAATAATAATAATTCGGAGGAGAGGGGGTTGCATCTTCCATTCCAAGAGAGGCTCCTGCCTTCCTTAGCAGACACCTGTCTTTCAAACCGAGACACCCTCATACTGTCCACTCTCGCTTTCCCTTGACATTATAGCACTCCTACACTTTTCTTGCTATAGTTTCATTCATAAATGTATGCATTTTACTGCTTTTACATCTTCTTTAATAACCCTTGAATTTATACATATCCACACTTCCTCTTGTTAAGTGATTTAAATGCTAGTATTATACCAAAAAAATTGAGCTGAAATACATTATTATTTTCACACTGCATTCATGTCTGCCTTCATGTTTAATGCTCCAAGCAGCTACTTTCCTTTTTAAGTGAACTGATTCATGACAGACTGAAGAGGAAGGCTTCAACTCCATCTCAACCCTTCCATCTTAATTAGGTATTCTGGCCCATATAAGATTGCCAGCATCCAGACCACTGACACACTGGTAGTAATGTTCATATTACTTTCATCACTTATTGATAATGAGTCATCTACTGACAGAGGTCCCCTACTTCTGTCCTCTTCAATTCCAAAATGGTCATTGTTGACTTCCTCTCCCACTTCCTCTGCAGAAGCTTTGCTGGTATCTTTACTTCCCTTCCTGTGCCTGAAACTACCAGGACAGCCTAAAGCAGCAGCACTGGAACCAACATCATCTCTTCCCATATCTGAATGCAATCCTTGTTAGTCCAGCACATTTATCAGAACACATTTCAATGAAGGGTGATTTAAGTTCACTACGTAATGGCAGTAATTTAGCATTATTTAATAGTATTACATCATCATTGGTGAACATAGGTAATACATCACTGCAGTTCAGTGTCATCTTCCCCTTGAACATGCCTCTTGGATACCTAGATTCATTTGTAATGAATATATGTCGAAGGTCCAAACAGAATGTAGTAAATTCTTACTTCTACTGCATTCAGCATGTGTGTATTTGTTGTATGACTTACTGTGTAAGGACAAAGAGACTAAAAACCACATACATTTCCACAAAAATCAGTCACAAAAGGCAGGCCTTGTTGTATTCTAAATAGAAAAATCTTTACTACTGATGAAGTACTGCTCTCCTTCCTCTGTCCCTCTCAAATACATATCATAATAGGATGGCTGAGAATTACTAAATGAGCTCAAATTTAATACCTATAAATCTTGCATACAATTAAGAAAATGTTTTGTCATCCAAGTAAGATTTTACCTTTACAAAGTGCACTGCTAGAAAGTCTAATTTGTAACCAGTCAAAATGCAAAAATAAATACAGAGGAAGCACCTTGAAAGTTTTTGATAGAAATATTTTTTTGTTAAAATATTAAAAGCAGGTTTTTATTACATTACTGCAAATGGAAGACAGGCATGTACTTTGCTAAAATGGAAGAATCTGAATTTGGGCTGACAGCAGCTGTAGACACAATTAGTCCAAAGTGAAGCTGTGCATATGATTACAGTATACCACAGACTCACTGGCTTAGAAGCTAGCATCAATGTGTTTGTGTTAGCTGCTGTGAAATAGCAGCCTTCAAAATAGCCTCTTGACATCTCTAAGGTAAAGGTCAAGAAATACTTATTTCAATTCATTATCTTGTTATATCAATTATAGATATTTATGATACATTTGCAGAATATTTTTTAAAAATACAGAAAGCTAGATGCTTCTCCCTCAATAGTTTACTTAAGTAAAAATATAAATGATCTTATCTCAAGAATCGATGCTCTGGACAAGTCAGACGTGACAAGCATAGTTTCATGTGGGTTGCTCACTCCATTCCTCTTTTTGGGAAGCCTTAGGGGCATGAGCTACCTCAGAGCAACAGCAACAAGCCACAGTGGAAGAGAAAACTGGACTCTACTGCAGATAGCTCTGCGTCATAAAAATGTTTTGAAAAGAAACACAGATGGTTACTGCTCCCTCCTCTTACTCCTGGCATATTTCCAAAAACAAAAAAAATCCAGAAGAGCTGGGTTCATTGACAGGCCTTGATGTGAACAGAAGAAAGACTGAAGCCACCACCTGCCACCATGTCACCACAGTAGCAATGGCAGTCCCAGCACATCCAGAGCAGCCACTGTTACCAGATGATAAATTGTCTACACCTGGTGAGCTTGGTCTCTAAAAACTACTGGCCTGTGGAACTGCACAATGTCCGTTGTGCAGGAAGGAGAACTGCAAGTTACCAGCCCCTGTGCCCTGCCAACTCAGCCAGGTCACCTGGAACATTGGGGTCTGTGACCACCAGTGACCACCAGAGAGAGCCCTAGGACTGAAGAACGCATGCATAAAGGGAATGGGGAATATGTTAATGATTTCAGGGAAATTTTTATCACATTCTGGGACAATCAATCAATATGTATGTAAGATATAGTATATAAACAGAAACTTCCCTGTACTCAGCATGCACAGCTTTGGGAGGAGCTATCCTGTGCATCCAGCCAAATAAAGAATGCCTGCTTCTTAATGCTACATTGGTGTTAAGAACTTTTTTATTTTACCAAATTTTTGGTAACACCAGTGCCACTCACAAACTACCTGAGGAGCATGAAGTTAAGACCAAATCGGGAAGCAACACACCACCACTTTCATCCCCACGAATAACTGAACCCTCACTCCAGGTTCAGACACCTGCCAGGTGAAAGGCAGAGCCTCCCACCTCAGTATGTACCAGGTTCAAGTTAGGGCACTTAGCTTTATTGCCTCAAACTGAACTCCTGCAGACATCCAGGAAATGATGGGGACACTGAAAATTTTAGGGTCTATTTTCACATCTGGAGGCAAGGAGGAAGGGTGGAATTAAAGCCCATCATTCCCATTAGCTGTTAACCAGAAAGTAAAAGAAGAGTGGATGGATTTGAAGTCATCTCTAGGAAACTTTTAAATATTTTGCCTTATTCTATTGTAGCTGCATCAACAAGTTTTACCCAATTTTCAAATGACCACCAATATGCAAAAAAGAAAAGAAAAAAAGTTATTAATGTCTCATTTATTGCCCAGAACTTAAAGGAGCGTGTTTTGCATATTACTCAGCTACACATGGTTGAAGTTAATGAACAATGCCACTTTCCCAGTCTGATGCAGGTGGTGAAATTTTCCTTTCAGCCAATCTGTCCCCTAAACATAACATTATTCAGGTAAGCCTGTAATTACAACTGACTCAATTACAATTTCTTTTGTTACTGTACAAGAAGCCTTTGTAAAAAATCCTATTACACTCACTATAGTTCTTTCACTTTTTGATGTACTACAAATCTCTGAAAATGCTCTAGATTTGTTTCACTTTCTAAAATCAAATGAAGCAGTGGCACTCTCAGGCACATGGTGTGATTCTTTGGGTTGCCCTGTGCAGGGCCAGGAGTTGGACTTTATGATCCTTGTGAGTCCTTTCCAACTCAGGATATTCTATGATTTTATGATCTGGCTGGCAATGCATGAAATAAGTGTGGCCCACTGAAGGCAAAAATTTGACATGAGATTATGAACTTAGGGAAAAAAAAACACAGAAAAATGCAGTAGAGCTACCTTAAAATTTCACCAATATTGGCAGAATTGGAACTGGAAAAGTACACATCCAGTTTTGGACCCTAAACTAGTAGGATGAAGGCTTAGATCTGTATACAGATAAAATACAAACATATAAAAATAAAATCAAGCCTCTATTAACTACAAAGGGATGCAGAATCAAAACTGTTTATAAATCAGTTACCAGGAATAAGTCATCACATCCCAGAAATAATGGTTCGTGCTTGAAATAAAATTCTCTCACTGAAAGTCATTTAAAAGACAATACAAAATTTTGCTGGTAAGGAAATTACTCAGAGTTCCTTTGCTGACAGATACTTGCTGAAGTTACACTTCTATATTGACTATCTGCAATCTATTATTGAAGTACTGTGACAGCAATGTAATACTTGAAAGGCATTTGAGATCACCAGCAAATCTCCTTAACCTTGGATTAGATTCGGAGGATAACGATAGGTTTGGGGTTTTCAGTTTGGTTTGTTTGCTTGCGTTTATTAAATTCCCCCTACCAAAAATACCTACCTCAACAGCACTGTTAGCCAACCAGTCACAACAATAACTACATTATAAAAACACCCTGCAGGCTGAAGCTGTCATTCATGACACCACCTCCTTACCTCACAACTCTACTAAAAGACGACTCAGCAAAATAATTAGTTGGCAATATTTATCAGTGAGCTCAGAGATAGAACACTCTGCTGCTTCATTTTCTTTATCTTAACAACAAATGGGTCCTTTTCCCGTAATTCTAACATGCAGCTCCAAAACTTATAAACTTCCAGTCCATTCTGTAACACAAACCTAATATACAGGTATTACTGTATCCCTTTCACCCTTTTTCCAGTTTACAACTGCTCTAGAAAAATTTCAAGGTCCAGTTCTAAAACTCTGATAACAGTAGGAAAAACAGATATTTAAGATTCACACTGGACACATGATGCTACCAAAAGCACACTGAATTACATATAAGTGATAATAAGACAGAAATCCTTTTGATATATAGTCAATTTTGAAAAAACAAGAATCCTGCACACCAGAAGGTCAGAGGTAGCTGATACTGGCCGACTTAAAATGAAGCTGTGCTGATAACACACATTTAAGGACCTCAAAAAATCACTATTGCTCAGTTCAAACATTATGTAAACAAGTACTTCAATCACTGGCCAATACTCGTGACTTACAACTCTCCACCAGCTCAACATTTGGGTTTTTGCTGACAGAATTTATGGCAAGAAACAAACATCTCCCACTGCACTATGAAAATCATGCCCAGCAACTCATAACTGACATTAAGACAAATGAACCTGTAATGATACATTAACAGGCTATTTTCTCTACAGTACCCACTATGACCCCTTTTTTTGTCTCACATGTATGTTGTTATGACACATAATTAAATCACTATATGGTTATAGTAATTTTTCAAAAGGTAAATCCTGATCCTGTTTTCACTGGAAAACATCTATAAACTTTTCCACTCAAGCTGTCAACCTTCATTCTAAGGATTAGGTATAGGAAGTGGTTTTTGCCTCTTCTTCAGTATTTCTCCATCTATAAATTCAATTTATATTAAAGCAACTGACTTGGAGAAATCAAGTATGTGGTCAAATCATTTGCTTTACAACATCCACTAGAGACAGACCACAGGGTAAAAAACAGGAAGACTTAAGCCTCTAGGAGCATAGATCATGTGTTCTTGAAGTGCAATTATAGTGTATTTATAAATATGCTGCAGTCAGTTTTGCACTAATGAGCTCAGGTACCAGCAACAACAGCACTGCAGCCTCACAGACCTCAGATTTAGTTAATCAGCTGATTAAATACAAGCATTTAGCTAAGTCCAGGCAAGTTCTTTCATCTGTGCTTCTACAGTTACACTGCTAAGCATACTTGAGCCAGCTAATTCAACAGCTCTTAGGGTATTTCTTAAGAAGCTACAACTCAAACTTCAGAAATTTAACATGCATATTAATTTTCTTCACTTTTTATTTTTCCACTATGACAAATGACTCTTAACAACTTTCAAGCTGCTTTTATAAGTGTCCCAAAGAGGGTTAAACTCTATTTCTCCCTTCTTCAAAACTGGCAGCTTGCAAACATATCTGCTAATTAGGCACTCTACTGCTACAGTTTGCTTTGATCTCAACAACAATCAGCTTCTCATGTTCTGATGATACAAGCACGATTAAGCAGCAATCGAGGAGTTAAAGGCAAAATAATGAGACAGGAATACAATATAGTCTGTTCTCATCTGAGACACCATGTAATAACATGGTGCAGACTCCAGACATGTTGAAGAACATGGAAATTGTCTTGCTAAGCACACAGGGAAGTAAAAATCAACTCCACTACACAGGCTGATTGAAGCCTTAAATGATGAAGGTAACTGACAATGACAAATACAACCTAACGTCATCTCAAACACCAGCTCACCAAGAGCCATCTAAAAATGCGTATTTCATAGCAGAATATATTTACTTCATCTGGAGAAGACAGCTCTGTACTGAATGCATTAAAAAAACAAACAAAAAACCCTCCACGCCACATTTCCTCAGCTGTGTAATTACAGAAAAGATTGCCTCTATCTCTTTCTACACGTGGCATGGTGCTTTAAGGAAACTTCTGAGGAAGGCAATGGAAAAGACTGCCAGATACGCTCTGGGTAGGCAGTGAATGATCATGCACACATGGCTACTGAACCTTCCCACCTTTGTAGCCTGGAGCCGAGTGGTGGTAGCACCCGTGCTGGGCTGTTACTCTCCCTCTGCTGCTGTCGGCAGCTGCAGCTGAAAAGGCTTTCTGAACTGGGTACATCCAGTCCTGACATGCATCACAATGAAAGCCATTTTGAAACACGCTTCTGCTATGATATGAGAGGGGAAGAAAATGAAGAAGTAAAATTTCTCATTAAAAGGCGCATCTGATAGAGCTTTGGCACTGGCAGCCATTCTTACCCCACACCCTGCAGCACTCCACCTTCTGGGGCTGGCGACAGGCCAACAGAGTCCACTCAGAGACAGCTATGAAATCACAGGGCTTTTCATGAGGCGGTGCTATCATGTATCGTAGTCATACGTTCCTGGTGTAAATATGTATAATTTCTTCCAGAACAGGAAGAAATGTTGATTTTGTACACAGAAAATATGGAACACTTCCTCTTATCTACACCAAGTGGTCATCATTAATAAAAATAGTCCTTTTTTTAAATGTTGCCATTAAACTAATCACATCATCGTTATGATAAGCAGTTGTATATAACGGGAAGGTTCCATTCCCCAAGAGGTTTCAAGGTAGAAATCACATGATTGTACAAGTTCAACTTTCCCCATTCACCAAGTTGTACCAAATAGTTGACACTGCAAGACTTAATGAGCTAATCTCTATTTTCAACAATATTAATGATAATTTATACAGCCCAATGTTTGTGACAATTCTGCTACTGCCAATTGCTCCCCAATTGTATGAATGGGGAAAACCTCCTCTTCCAAGTCCTGCCAGCACATGCCAACCCATGGATAAGAGAACAGCTTGTTTTTCATGGTCCATAAAGCTGTTGATCTTTCTGCTAATTAGTGTTAGCACAATGATGAATCTCTGAAGCAAAAAACAGACTGAGAATCCCGAAATTCATTTCAAATCAACCACAGATTAATTATATGAGAATAACAACAATTGCTGAGCGTATCTGGATGACTGATGACTCAGAGGTGGAAAGCTGATCAAAGCAAGAATATCAAAAATATATAAATCACAAGATTTTTTTTTTATTTAGCTCTTCATGATCTGTAAACAATATGTGATCAGAAGAACATGAAGTAATTTTACTAATGTAAAGTGGTTTAGGATCCTTGGATTAAAGATTCTATAAAATGAAATTTGTATGTATTACGCTACCTGTACTTGTTTAAGATCAATATAATCCTAGCAGATAACAGCCCTACCACAGTTAGATACAATTAGCCCAGCGGGAAGTCTTTTCCAAGTAGTTATTGATGAGATAACAGTAGGCAAGATAAGTTCAAACCATAGGTAGCAAAGTGTATTTTTTTCATTTTCTATAACGGCAGAACTTATCATTACAGTGTAGAAACAACAGAGTTAGCTGAAGCACTCTCCCAACTATGAACTCTTCCCAGAAATATGTTCTCATATCTTTCAGAAGTAGAAAGGGAGATAGCAATCTCCAAATGCTGCACAGCAGCTAAGAAGACACAACAGGGCTGCACCGCCCACACGGGGCAAAGTGAGGAGCAGCAGCTGAACATGAAAGTAAGGGCAATTTGTTTTGCTTGTCCGAGTGATTTGCCAGGTTAACCCTCTCCATGGTAAAAGCTCATTTAATTTCTCATCCTTTCACATTACGTTCTGCTATGGATTCTATTTAAGCATCTCTGAATACAGCAAACTAAAATCTATGGACAATTTAAGCCAAAACCCCTCTGACTATAGACAGCCCTTTGAAGTTTGTGGAGATCAAGAAAACCAGCCACCACAGAAAAGCAGCTTTTTAATTATACATCTTTTCTCCTGATTCGAAACAAGTTTTAAAGTCCCAGTCTGTACACCATTAGGAATCCTTAAGAAGGCAATCTAAGGCTACAGCAAGAGGCATTTAAATACATGTGTATTAAACATGTATTGAAATTCTATTGTCCCAAGAATAACAGAGCTGATCTCACCTAACCATACTTTCCTCTCAATTCTGTCTAGCACACCTCCAATGCCCCTGCACTCAGAGGGCACCAGCATCTCTCTCAAGCAATCCTCTTTTCCCTCTCTATCTGACATAGGGCTATCAAACAAGCAGCTACAGCTCAGCTTTGTGACAGGGCTTATCCTGCAGTTCAACAACATGTGCAAGGATTGTGTTTTACACTGTGGCACAAGCTGAACTTTTAAAGACCCAGTTTACTTCGCAGACAAAGGGTTTGGCAAGCACTGTTATGGGCATGTGTTCATACAGGGAAGGGGGAATCTGGAGTAGGAAAAAAGTTAGGATACAGCAGAAGAGAAAAAGGTGAATACTGATTACAGTGTGATTATGTTACTCAAAACTTTATAACCTGTTGGAAACATGACCTTTTAAATTAAGAGATGAATTGGTCATAAATTACATTCAAATTCTTTTAGTCTGAGATTGAATGCTTATGTTTACCACCACAGTTACGAAATACTATTTTTCATCTCGTCTTTCTATTAAACAAGACTGTTAGCACTTCACAACAACAACTACTAAGGCAAATTTGCTAGATTAATATCAGGCCACATGCTATACACTCTTTGCATTCCAAGCTCAGTCTGTTTTTCCAGAAGTCTTCCTCTGTGGCAATGAAGATTAAAGAAAGCAATACCACTGCAACAATTGTATTGAAGAGACTTTTCCAAAATACAGTAGCATGCTGTCTCTAGGAACCAGTATTCATTTCTTTTATTGGACAAACTTTAATTAGTGGCTGCATAGCAATTTTCAACAGAAAGCAATAGTAGATTTATTCTCAAAAACATTGAATTCATTTTTCTTCTACTTTCAAAAGCATTCTTTGCTTGTCACTGAAAACACATGGTTGCTGGATTGCTTAAAACTGTGCAACTCAGCGGAAAAAATTTGGCTCCAGTTTCCCTGAAGCTGTGTCAAAAATAATTTCAGTTTCTATCCCACCTCTGCAGTTTTCCAACCCTCTTCTCCCTTGTGTCAATCTCCCACCGGAAAGACCCATTCTCCATTTTTCTCATATTCATATATAAAGAGTTTTGTAATTTACTTCAGCCAGTTCAGTGTAGTGGGTTCTCAGTAACTGTAATCCTTCAAGTTTTGCAAGTCTCATTCAATATATTGCAAGAATATAGATTTTATTTCTGTCCTGCATAACATTATCCCCTCCTGTAAAGCCCAATAAACTCATTCATCTGGGATCTATTCCCAGAGATAAAACCCCTATCAATTTACCTCTATTAGTATTCAGCCCTACAGGAATTGAACCATCCTGTTGTATATAAACAAATAAATTTTGTTTTGTTTGCTTTCATTGTTAACACTGCTTATGCTCTATAGCTCAGCAATACTGTGTTTTAAATAGCCAAAGGAAAGGGAAAGTAACATACAAAGTGCAATTCACTTTTCTAACATTTGGAGTGAGCAACAGGCATCAGTGTAAGAATATTCTGCAAATCTGCAAGCTAGGAGTCTCGTCTCTTTCTTCACTTACTCCCACCTAATGTATTTTAGGAGTTGAACTTTTTTTTACAACAGAGGCAGAGACTGAACTGTAAATAATTTTGAAGATACTCTTCCAAACTGTTTTCCAGTGAACTGATATCCACTGTTAAGCTAGCACTTAAAGGCGTATTAAAAGTAATGAAAGAGAAGAAAGCCCGTAATCAGTGTATAGTGATATTAAAGATCAAGTACTTTCTCAAAATACAGGCCTCCAAGTATTTTTTCCCCTTTTATCGACCAGGAGTATTTTTCCAGAAACAGTAAGATTAAACAGAAATTTGGGAGGGAATGTGTGAGCACAGAAGTAATCCCTTACCAAGCACATGTCAGCTCACCATTTTAAAAGCAGGATTTCTTGTGCCCCACTTCTTCCTTTTTTTTTTATGACACTGTGATTCTTGTAGTTTCAAACCAGAGCAGCAAACCACTCTTGAGCATTAAAGAAATGTAAAAAACCCCCAAAACTTCAGTATGTAAGAAAAGGTATGTAAATACATGACCAAAGCAACACTGAAATTATTAACTTCAGATTACTGAACATTTGAAACAACTCTAGGAATTAGTTCTCTGTCTGTAGTGGTTTCTTTAAAACACTTGCAAAAAAATCTCAAAAGAATATGAAGAACTTTCTGTCATCAGAATGAGTTTGATTAATTTAATCAGTATCATGAAAGCTGTTAAGATACTTAAATTATTTTAAGATACCAAAGCCCAAGGGTATCCAGGTTCATTTAAAGTGCATTGGTAATAAAGCAGTTTAACATCATTGCACACTATATTTCCAAATCCTGACATGAAACCCTGCACAACATATTTCATGCGGACAAAAAACATATCCATTTCCCTTTATAAAGGCCTCAAGCAATAATGCAAGCATAGAGATAAAGACTAGAGACTATGGCAAGCAGAGCACAGTTGCTATATTTGTTTTTGATTAGGCTGTCTTCTTCCTCTTTATCTGCACGGTTTATATGGCAAAGATCAATTTTTAAAGACCACCACTCCACTTTAAAGTTAAACAAAAACCAAATAAAAACCACACCAGCCCCTGCTGAAATAATAAGTATGCTGGCAGTTTTTAGTTTCAGTAAAACTATAGTTTGGTTTACACTTCAAGCTTTCAGAGCTGTAACACTCCAGTGTTCCCAGAGAGTTTACTGAAATGGCTACCAAAATTGACATTTGTCTGCTGCAGGTCACTTATCTTTCAAGAAAGCCCATACGGATCACAAATACTCCTACACTGTTTCTGAAAGCTTCATAACAACTCATGATAAAAGTGAAGGTGCAAGGGAAATGACCAATCTTACCCTAGTGACACTAAAAATCAGAGCAACGGTTATGTGATGACATAATACAAGAAATTCCTGTAGTAGCGTATGTTTTTCCTTCACGTGAAGAGTGAGACAGTTCAATTTTTTAAATCCTTTAGGTTCCTTAAGGTTCCTTAGGACAAAATTATTTGTCGTTTACCAGAAGCCTTGTAGGTCATTTTACGCTGGTGAATACAAAGAGAGGCATTGCTATAACTTCTTGGAGCTTCTTCCAGGGAAACATTAGGGAAAGGGGTAGGAGGGAAGGGAGAAAAGCAAGTACTCTAAAAGTATTTTTCAGACACTTACTGCAGAACGGTCAGCTCTATCCACTGCGGAACCATTTTTCATTCCCCAGGTGAAAACAGCTCCGAACAATGCACAGAACTGAGAGACAAAGGACAATCCTATCTCAAGTAAACACCATTTCAACTTCCTCTAACCTGCATTTCATGTGCTTGATTCTAATATCAATCGACATCACTTGGACAGATGTCAACAACTTCCTCATGAGGAGAAGTGGAGGGGCAGACACTGACCTCTTATCTCTGGTGAGCAGTGACAGGACCCGAGGGAATGGTGTGAAGCTGAAACAGGGGAAATTTAGGTTGGGTGTCAGGAAAAGGTTCTCCACCCATGTGAGGTCAGGCACTGGGACAGGCTCCCCAGGGAAGTGGTCACAGCACCAATCGTGACAGAGTTCAAGAAGCATTTGGACAATGCTCTCAGGCACATGGTGTGACTCTCGGGGATGTCCTGTGCAGGGCCAGGAGTTGGACTTCATGATCCTTGTGGGTCCCTTCCAACTCAGCATATTTTGTTATTCTGTGGTATTTCTGTCTTCCAGTAAATTTACTCAAATCTATTGTCCCTCTCACCCAGTACAACAAATTCCTCAAACTATTAACCATTACGCATTTAGGAACATACTCAATTCAAGTGAATTCAAGTGAATTTACCCAGCTCAAGTGAACTCAAAAATTATTTTTCTTGAAACACATGAAGTCCCTATTTTTTTATATTCAGTTTGCTCCATAATCAAAACCAGTCACTCTTCAGTGACCATCACAGCCACAGAGCTCCCAGTAAACAGTCACAATACCAGCACCTAGTATCTAGAAGATGCTATGGGACAGGGAGGGCCTAAGCCCCGCTCCAGCATCCTGCTACCTCTGCATGGCTCCACAGAGGAGAGGCTGCAGTCCACAGCCTGTGGCTAGCTGGTAATGCTGTTCTTCCCCTGTGAGTATTCCACCACATAAATGAGGCTAAATTGCTTTTTCTTTAATGAAATCAAGTCTAAAGGGACCATGCAGTCTTAAGCTGCACCAGGGAAAGTTTAGGTCAGGCATCAGCAAAAAATTCTTCACTGAAAGAGTGATTGGGCACTGGAATTGTCTGCCCAGGAAGGCAGTAGAGTCACCATCCCTGGAGGTGTTTAAAAAAAAACTGGACATGGCACTCAGTGCCGTGGTTTAGTTGATGAGGTGGTGTTAGGCCATGGGTTGGACTTGATTATCTCAAAGGTCTGTTCCAACCTAGTTCATTCTGTAATTCTGTGATCCGTGCACTTCAGCTTCTCATGGAAACAAGACACACGTAATGCTATGGATGGATGCACACGAGTCAGCAAAATAAATGCCACAGTCATGAAAATATCAAGATGGGGTCATTTTCAGGCTGTGCTTGGCTACCTATCAGTAGCCCATACAGGCAGAACCTCAAACACAACTCATCTCACTGTCAGGGAACCCACGTGGAAGAGACTTACAGAAACTCCAGGTGGAGCTCACACCTCCCCTAAAGAGTTCAGCCACAAGGCAGACACCAGGGGTCAAGGTGCCATCAGCTCCTCAAGTGCTTGATCTCCAGGTGACGTTACTTACCAGTCAAAGCTCCTCCAAGGCTTCCTCTTCTGAGCTGTCTCCCATCTTCACTCAACTGCCTCTTAAATTTAGGAGACTTTCCAAGGCCAGAAGACACTTCAGGACTGCTGGATTTTTGGAAAGGCATAGGTGGGGGTGATAATATGTGATCAAGCTGCAAAGAAACAGAAAAAAAATATGTAACTATACTGTTTAAAATGCTTATCTTCATTGAAAGAAAAATGTCTTCAAATAAGATTATGACAGCATTTGGGAAAAAAAGATCACACAGATCTTAAGGTAACTAATTTGCTAACTGAAAAGAAATATTTTGCAAGTGCCAGATTTGTGTTTGGCTGTGTAAGAAAGCCATCCTCTTCTTGAACAGCTCACATCACCTCCAACCACTCTCACACAAGGAGCATTTTTGTAGAGGTCCCCTCTCAAGGTACAAGGGGTCATACTTAAGCTTACTCAACCTTCCATAAAGCAGCCTTTCTGCAGTTGTGAACCACCTGATCTGGAAACCTACTGCAGGTAGCAACCTGCTCCACCAATGTTTTCTTTGACAATTTTTCCCTACATCCATGTCAGCAGTCACTAGATGGCACTGCACTATCAACAAACTGTAAACCACTGCCCAGTCCCGGGAAATAATAACAAACAGATTTATCAATGCCAGTGAGAAAAAAATTAAATTATCCTGTTTATAAAAGAAGCATTCATTTACACTGACTTTGAAGTTAAGTGGAAATACAGATTCTCGTTCTTCAAATTGGGTTCCTGTCATCATTCCCACACCACATTTTAACTGCCTGGTCTTGACAATACATCTGATGTCCCGACATTTGATTAAATCCACAAAAACAACACAAAATTAATGTGAGCAAATACAAAGAAAGTATGAAAAAGCAGGGTATGCAAGTATACAAAGTAGAAAAAGTTTTACAACCATCCTCCTCCTTGAAGTCCTGCAGTGGCATGGTGTCATTATTTTGAAAAATTCTTCCAAATTTTTTTCTGCTACATTTAAACCCTAATTCTCACTACAATTTTTTAGGAAGCCAAGCACGTCTACATCTTAGATTTTTACAGTTCATGTACCAAGACTTATCAGCCAGAAAATCTACCTGCATACCTGACTCCTTCATCCTCTTTGTCCACTGAAAAGGAGTCAAGGTCACCAGAAACACTGATGAAGCAAAGCCCATTTTTGCTTACAGTTAATCCCACAGCAATGTACTGTCTTCCCTACAAAGCATTTTGAGTCCTATGTTTAATTCCCTATATATTTAATATTTCAGGTTAGTTATTGGTTTGGCGTTTGTTTTAAAGGTTTCCTTAATCAAATCTGTAGTTCATTGGAAGTGTACATACATTCCTAAAGCATCAAGAAATGCATTTGATTTCTGATTCTGCTTCTTCAGTATACTGAGGCTCATTCTTGTTCATAACAGACACCGAAGTATTTGATTAACTCACAGCCCATGCCTTTAGCAATTTCCTAAAATGAGTGGTTTTGGGGTCACAAATACTTATTTAACCATTGTTATTACCTATCTTTCACAAACACAGGCATATCACAAATATTTGTATTTACAACTTCTAAGATACCTCACAAGGTGAATTTTAAAATTAAACACAAATTACTCTATTAAAAAGGAGGTAACTGACAACAGCTGACTTCTAAAAAAACCACCATTTTGAGAGTCTTTCATGTAAGTCTAAAAGCAAATACTCAAACTGCTTATAGATGGATGGATCCCAGAGATTCTTTTTCCAAATCAGTCCAAGCATCTGAAGATGACGTGATCCCATCAAGGCTTTAGGTGAGTTACTGGCAAAAATTAATGCTCTTTCTTAAAACAGGTTCACACTTCAAAGTAACCAACCACATTTTAAATCTCTTTTTTCCTGAACCAAGGTTCATCAAACTTTTAAACGACAGAAGGGAAAAAAAAACCATCAATACATGCACTAAGCTCCCTACACATGAGCACTTAAGCCAACGTAACAGAATATTGCATCTTCAATCCTCTCATCTTTTCCCCTTTTAACCAGGTATCCAACCTTTATGTTTGTTCAAGTGAATTCCACAATGAATAGACCTGTGCACTCCCCAACATGCAGTCTGATTTAAAGTCATTATTTCCAATTAAGCTGTGCTCCATTTTCACAGCTTTCAGGGTGTCAGAAGAAATTTTAAGATAGCGCCATAGTACAGACCAGCACAGTACCATCTAGGTCTTCAACCTGTAATTAAGATGCTTTCCCAGCTTCAGGAAAGTATGATGTTTGAGAGCCAAGGCAGTTTAAATATTAGCCCCCATTAGCTCATAGTTTTAACAGCAATGCCCTGCCAGCATTCTCTTGCCCCCTTGCTGCTAAGTGACTCTATCATACCAAAAGACATTTATAACGTGTAACACTACAAAGAAACAACATGGAAGTACAAGATTTAGTATTTTCATGTTCATGGCCAACTCCTGCTTCACAGGAACAATTACATATATATCAACAAAGCATATCTGGAAGCTATCCAAAGACTCACTTTTGCTTCCAAAGGGCCAAAATAACCTAAGAGCATGTAAAATGCATATTTGACAGGAGTCTGTGCATTCTAACTGATATTGCAGTAAACCAAGAAGAGTAGACAAGGATATACCCTTCAACAGCCTTGCCATAACAGCTCTGGATGCCTGGGAAATATGAGAGAAATGGACTGCAGAAAGAATCCAGGCTTGCAAGCTCCCTTCCTGTGCTACTCTCAAAGAATAGACAACAACGTGTACCAGAACTAGAGGGGTTTTATAGCCCCCATTCAGACCTCACTTCAAGTAAAATCCTTTGCAGCAGATGAAGAGGCTTTCTGCCCTCAACAGAACTGCCTTCCCATCCTGACAGGCACAGCATTCAAGTCCAAGGAAATCAACAGAAAACATAAGATCCCGCTTCCTTGGAACACAAATCTGATTCTGAAGGTGCATAATATGTTACATATTCAAATTTTACAAGTGGTTAATCCAGTCAAAAAGACACTACAATCATTCAGTAAGATTATATCAAATTCAAATAACTAACAGCAAGACCTATTCAAACTTGTTAACATTTATTTGAAAGACCTCCTGGGAACCTGAACACCGTGAAAGTTCAGGTTGTGCGTCTTACCAGGTAATCAGGCGTCTTACAGATAATGCTGTCCACAGGACAACATTAAAGCAACTATCTAGAGGACAGTTGAAATTCTAGCATAGATATTTTAAATAATTTTACTTAAGCTGATTCTACTCAGCCCTCAGTTTTGCCCATCCACAATTGTCACTCTACAGGTATTTATTTCAGACTTAACTAGCTATATGGACATGTGCTGATGTTGCATAGCATGCAAACACAACAGGATAACCAGGGTTTGGCTGGTTCCCCTTTTTATCAGTCAAATTTGCTTGACAGCAAGTTGCAAGGAATACAATAGCTGTATCCCTGCAGGCAGTTTCCAACAGACACACATTCATGTTACATCTTGAAGATCTGGCTATCTCATGCTCTGCCCGCTGTCTTATTACTGCACTCAGGCTGCAGCCATACCCTTCTCTCAACACCCTTTGAAAAGAAACGTTAGTGACCTCAGGAGCACTGAGATGACAGAGGGCAGGTTTTTCCAGCCAGCAAATGGAAACAGTGAAAAACTAAAACAGTGAAAGCCAGTGTATTTGAGTGCCCTGTACCTAAAGTACAAGGCAGGTTAAGTTAGCCTTAGAGTGTATGCAGGCTGCTTAGAGAGAGATTTTTAATCAGTACACATCTTGCCACCAGTCTGCTGATAATATTCACAATGCATGGGTAGTTAACTTATTTAAAAGCCTCCCTCCCCCAACATTAAATAATACCTTCTCAACAAAGGCACTTTGAAAGACAGAAAACACACAGCAAACACCAACCTATGAAGAACATACTGTTCTACAACATTTACTTCTTCCAATCCATTCTTCCATAAATTTAATAAAAAAATCTGCCTGCTTATGTCATAGGTGTGATGAACTTCTACAGAGGCACTGTAAAATTTAGGAGATAGCAGCTTTAACAAAACCCTACTTGCTCCCCTCACACCTATGAACCTTATAAAAAGGAACAGGGAGCATTGTTAAAGGACAATGGTTTAAAAACTACACAGAACAGAATATCAAAATATCCTTACCACAGACTTCTACACATAGATTTAGAGATCCCATAGAAACATGGATGGAATTTGAGTGATAGTCTCCTCCAGTTACCTAGGAATCAATTTGCTCTCAAACAATTTTTTTCTGTATTTTCAAGCTATTCATTTTCTGTGTAAATAGACTCAGATACATTCCTCTGAAGAAAATTATTCCCATACTGTACCATGGACTTTTAACAGCTCACCTACTCAGAAAGGATTATACTAGTATTTTTTAAAACCTCAGCAACATTAAATCCACCTATCTACCATCATGTATTTATTCTAAAGCTAGAATGAATTCTCTGCTTGATAATTGTATCATCAAATAGTCACATCAAGTACATCAGCTCACATGTCCTTATGAAAATTAAGGACATGACAACTGATTCAAAATAAGACCTTGCATCAGTGTTTAGGAGCACAATTTGAGCCGAGTACATAATGAGGAGTGAGGCAGTCAGAAAGAAAATGCATTTCAGGAGAGAAAATTCATGGTACAAGGTGAATGAACCTAAGAGAACACAATCACACCAATAACACCAGGATAAGGAAAATAAGCTGTTCTGGGCTGCTGAGATCTGTTGCAACATGGAGTGTCTTTTTCCAATAAAAATTAAATTGAAATGAGAACTGAACTCATCTGATCAGCTCCACTTTTTTTTGCAACACCCACTACGGTTTCACTGTCCAAAATACTTTACTTCCAACCTCCCCTAACTGCTCCACAGGCAATATTTCTACTTCCCCCAGAAACCGGGTAATACTGGTCAAGTATTCAGTCTTAAAAATATGGACAAAGATGTTCCATTAAGCAATTCAATTTCCTCCTCCTGAATGCAGCACAACTTCTCTCTGTCTCAGATCATGCTCTATATGTATATTCAGTCCTAAAGTTTCCATAAAAGGGCTGTGACCTGTCACCCATTTTAGGTCTCCCCCAGTCAGGCACCAATCCAAAAAAAGAGATGCATTACCTGAAAACTCTCACATATAGTGTATCAAAAGCAGAAAATACCCCGTGTAGTTTTACTGTTTAGGGTTTTTTCCATTATCAACCCAAAGCCCCCAAACAAAATTACTCTGATGAGTATGTTGTCAAGAAATATGCCAAATCACAGATTTTTAAAGAAGTGAGAAACCATCAGGCTCCAGTTCTATGCAGATAAAAGTACAGAAGCCTCCCTGATGTTGAAGAGAGATTCAGTCATTCAGTAAAAACTCTCACTGTAAAGTTAAATGCTTAACAGGAGTATGGCTTCACAAACCTTACAAATCCCTCCTGTCTCTTGCATCTTCAAACATAAGCTATGCCATAAGCAAGTGTGCTAAGACCCACCACTAGTTCAACAGTGATCAACCCCTTATGCTCCTAGTAGTCTGCTTTGATATAAAACAATCTGTTTCTTCATGTTATTTACACTGGGTTTCTCTCAGCACACTGCCTCTCTGTCTGGCTTCTTTGCAAGCATTTTTAAGCACAGTTGCAGGAACACAACAGCCCAGCAAAGTATTTTTTTTGAGGCAAGCTACACAAACTTACTTCAGCTGCGCATAGGGGAGAGGTATGTTCTTATCACTTAAATACTCTCCCTAAATCTAATTATATTTGGCACAGATACATGAGTTTTGATTAGCTGGACTGACACAGAGAGCAACATTGAATATAATCTTATTAACAGATAGGATCATACCTTCCAAAAGCATCTTAGAATTCATTTTAAAATACATTTTAGTCAATTAAGAGCATAGTGCAGTTTAGTTACTCCAGATGCTTGACAAGAACTCAGTAGAACTAAATTAGGCTCGAAGAGAAAATGCTATAGGTGTAGCACAGATACCAGAGAAGTCCGTCTTACAGTACCATCACAAGCAGAGGTGCAACCAAATTTCCACAGATGTCCTTCAGTAACGCATGTCTGCAACACACATGAGTCCACTGCTTTTGGTCACAACAACGTCAGCTTTTGAAGGATTCTGCTTGCAGGTGCAATCTGAGCAATCTAGGGCTATGAGTGTCCACACACCCATATCAAACACATCAGCTGAACAAGACTGTCAGCAGTTGCAATTAAATCAGCTGATGGCTGAAATACTCTACATTCCCTTGACCCACAAGAAATACTAACCCACCTTAGTTTTGAGTGGGGTTTGGACAACTGTGCAATTATTCTGAATATTCACAGCTCTCAGAGCAGCTTCTGCAGATCACAGAACCACAAATAACTTACCACACAGACATAAAAGGAAGCTTCTCCAAAAACTAGAACCACTTCTAAGAAACCATGGATAATGAAGGTGAAGAGTGGATACAAAGAAAGACTCAACAGGAACGATCCCATTTCTTGCCCTGTTTCCTACCACAATTCCTCAAAAAAAAGCAGATATTTTTTCCACCACCATAGATCAAGAAGGAAGGTGACTATTTATCCCACATTTCTTAAATTCAGCATTGCCTCTCCATGGGAAAGGTCTTGTTCAGCTTGGGCTGAAAGATCTCCAGCCTAGTGGCATCTGTCATTCTAGTCCCAGACTTCAAGCGTTGGATTATCTCACTTCCCCCCATGACCTCCAGTTTCCTTCTTACAACAGCAACACCAGTCTGTCAGCTACGGCATGGACAGAAAGTCAGATCCTAGGCTCGCTGTGGATTGAAAAGGATTAGAGACAGAAAAGGTCTTGTTTACAGGCAAATTTGCTAATCATTCATATAGCAACACTTGATTTACACACGACTGCAACCTGCAACTGGCACTGCAAGCACGTCCTTACTGAGGTAAAGAAACCCACAGTAAAGCTCTGCGATTCACAAAGCATCGCTTCTAACGATTGTATTTATCAATTTTACATCCCACATATATGGAGAAACATAGTGCTTATAACTAAAGTCACTGTTCAAAATTGTCCAGTTTATTATGCTGAACACATGATGTTGCACAAATAAAGAGAATCAGCAATCATGATGTTTTTCCATAGCATCTTACCTATCATATCCTAGGTAGTAAAGAAACATTTTAAGAATTCTGCTAAGGATCAATAGAGACATAACCACATTATCTTGCTACCCATTTCCCACCCATTCTAGAAATGCAAATCTGCATTTAAAACAATTGTATTTTTCTTGAAAATATATCTGATATCTGGTCAATTAAAAGCAAATAAATACAACTCAGACAAACTGGAAGTATCAGCTACTGCTATGTTAAAAAAAATCAGCTTGCATCCAATGCTTTTTCATATTTACACACGATTGCACGGAAAATGAAGCACAGCCTTTATAGTATTCTACAAGGCCAAAAAGTGGCCTATAAATATGCATGCGCACTGCTGTCTGAGCCAATTATTACTTTACCCTTGTTAAGATGGAACAGTTTTGTTACAATATGACAGAGTCCTTCAGTTCTTGAAAGCCTCCTGTGTGCTGCATCTGTACATACAGACTCAGAGATAGACTGCTCCCTTTCCAGGAAACAAAGGAAGCAACAGTATTTGTATTGAAGACACTGCCTCCAGTAACTCAGCCTGCCCTCAGTCTCCTTGGATTTACACACCCAGCTTTAACAAACATCAAAAGATTAACAAATAGCAGGTTCTGCAGACGCTGTATCAGGACCTAAAAACAAGAGCAAAAACCAGAACAGAGTTCTAAATAAATATAGTTCAACCCATCGTAAAAAGGGATCACACAGGGCACTTTACTTATGGGTAATGTCAACCCTTTTTTATGTTATTCTGACAGTCATACAGGTATCTTCCCAGGAATGCACATGATGTGCTAAGGCCTTTTGCTTCTGACAAAAAATATCATTTCCAAACTAGGAAAAACTGTCAGCACTCTCAAAAAAGTAAAGTCAAATGATAGCAAACAGGCTACTAGCCAGGATGAAGCTGCAGCAACTCATCAGCCCTACTAGGAAGGACACAGAGGGACCAGATCCAACACAGCAGATTCTGTGAGGAAGTCTGTTTGAGAAGTGAACTGAAAAAAAGCATGGGGGTCTGCCAAACCCACTCAGCTCTGCTGCAAGTGTACCATCTGGAAAAAAAAAAATCCCATTTTCTGCAGTGGTAGAGCTCCTCTAAGTACTGCCCAGGCATCAGGAAGAGTGCTCATGTACATTTACCTTCACTTCCAGGGTTTTTAAAAGGGATCTGACAAAATAAGAGAAAAAAAGAAAACCCACCCTTAGCTGCCCAGATGTGCAGCAGTGCGTGCCACTGCTATGCAGCAGGAAGAATACTCCCTTCCTGCCCCTGTCCTGATGGCCATCTTGTCAGGAAAAAGCACTCTGTAGTGTTGAAATTTGCTGTGACTACTGCCACATCTGCCAGCTGCAAAAGACCCGGAGAGAAGCCAGGAGGCAGCAAGAGAAAGCTGGCAGAAGCACCCCTGATCCAGTCTGCGGGGAAATCAAGGACACAACCCAACCACAAACCTGGTGGGTAGGTCCTGGGATCTGGGAATCAGATCAGGACAGCAGTCCTGATCCTTTCCAGCAGGCACAGGGACACTGAGGAGCAGCGGTGGCTAACCCCTGCTGCATCCCCACAAAGAAACTACTTGGCAGGGCAGGGAAGAGCCAGTTGCAAAAAAACACGTCTTCCTAGCACTAAGCACACACTTCAGAGGGTTGTTTTGTTTTCACTGGTTTATCTACTTTAAGAAGTGGGAGAGAACAAAGACAACAAAGTTTTCAGCTAAAACAGTAGGAACCAGCAAGTTTAAACACAAGGTATTAATACTGTGACGAAGTACTATTTTCTTACCTTCCTCTAGATAAAGCCACCTCTTTTGCAGCTTTTTGTTCTTCTGTTTTCTATGGCTGTATTCATTTTCTTATTATCATATGCAGAACCATTAGTAGCATTAGCTATGCACTATGCTCTGCTCTAGATAAAGATATTAAACTAGCCACACTGAGTATTTCCTTAATTTTTCAACTAAAGCAGGAATTAGCTACACAGCAAACTGAAAAGAACTTTGGTATTTTAGACACTACAGGCAGAATTTTAATCCTTAATTATTTTAATAATCCTTTTTACAGGTCAAGAAATCCATGACAAATGCATGGAAATATGTATTTATACTCTGTGCATGTGAAGGCATCCCCACACACACCTTTTGCAAACCTCTCCAATGCTTTGGCCCATATACAGATTTTTAAGAAATACTTTTTTCTGGCTCTTTAACTAGCAGGATGAAAATTTAGAAAATCTAACCTTCAAAGTCACTTTCAAATGAAAAAAAAACCCTGAAATACATAAGAAAGAAGCCTATTCATCTTCATCAGCTGTTGACACCATCATCATTTGTCTCATGGAAAAAAATAATTCAGAGGAGAGTATATATACTGTGGAAAGAGGTGGTGTTTTGTGGGTTTTTTTGTTATACCATGAATACTAATGAAGCAAAAGCAGTTTAGTTCTTTATAAAATCTATTTCCATTCACATTCACCAATGAGCTCTTAGACTACCTATAAAGGTTTCATTTATTCTATCACACTGGAAGCCTCAGAAAACTAATTGTTTATTCAAGTCTATCTGCTCCATCCATGCTCAATTAGGTCTCACTTTTCGCTCAGTTACAGCAAAATTAAAAATAAAACTGCAAGCTGAAACATTCCTGGTTCCACTGACCAGCTCCCCATAACAAACCACTCTGAAAAACCATTGTTTCAAGCACAGCAAGCGCTTCTTGACCATAATGCAGCATTTGAGGGACCTTCTCAGCAACTTATAAAATTCCTCCTCATTAACTTACTCCTCTGACTAATGGAAAACACATCTGAAATGCAGCTTTCTAGTAAGAATTGTGTTAAGAACTAGTGAGCAATGCTAAGTATAACTGGGCATTCCAGCCACAGCAATTCACAAGTACCTCATTGCCAGAGCCTGAAATATTATGGTTTATGACTTACACACTTCCATGAAGGCCTTTTAAAACTGTATTACAAAAGCTGCAGAGAAGACCACCACACCCTGAATGGGGGCTCTGAGAGGCCCAGCACTGCTCGCTGACGAAGACAAGACAAAGTAACAACCCAGGGCTGGGGCCGTTCACAGAGCACAGGCTTAACACCCCCACGGTGGAGACCAAGCCGCAGGGCCGTCAGCTGCCGGGCTCGCACAGACCCCCGCACCGAAGGCTGCGGGGAGAGGGGCTCTGGGTGCGGGCTGGAAAAGCCTCTGGGGAGAGGCGCAGTGACCGCCCGCGCTCCGCCGCGCAGCGAGCCCGGCTGAGGGGCCTTCACCCGGGGAGAAGCGGCACCCACACGGAGGACAGAGGGGGTGACACGGCCCATCCAAGGGCCCCCAGAGGGGTCCCCAGACCCTGCACCCGAGCACCAGAGGCGATGCAGACCCTCAGTGTTGCAAGGGACAGTGCCAGAGCGGCCCCTGCAAGGGAGGCACGTGGCGTTCCCACCTGCCGAAGCGTACATTGATGCCCGGGATTCTGCGCTCTCCGGCGTGTGGCGGCGGCGACGGGAGACCCTCACCACCAGAACACCTGATGGAGGGGAGCAGCGAGACGTCTTTGGGACCCCTGGGTGGGTGATACGGTTCCACCTAACCCCTGTCACCTCTCCCTGTCCCCACCCCCGCCCCGCACGCTTCTTTCTCTATCTCTTTCTTTCTTTTATCTTTCCTTCTCTTTGCCTCTTTTACTATTAAATAAAACATATCAGGTTTTTGGCACCAACATCTAACCGCGTTTGGTTTTAAACTCATTTTTCGAATGTATTTTGAACCTTCTAAGTTCCTTCTGGTTTATACACACAGACCTAATTTTTCTTTGCTCTTCTGGATTTAAACTGGATCTCAACACTCATAAAAATGGGTGATATAATCTTCACACATAATAAGTAAAAAAAATTATTTTCAATTTATTATTCTTTATTTAGACCATTAAAATACTAAATAATCAATTTTGCGACATACAGCTTCAAATTCAGCATCACTTTCATTAGGAATAACATATCAAGCATACCACAACACATTTATGCAAGGCAGGTACAAAACAAAAGAGAGAAACCCATGATGAAATGAGCTTGGAGTAAAAGGTTCTCAGCATGTAATGGAGCTGAAGCTGATCCATAAATCAATGCAGGATGAATGAAAGCAAGATTATTTATGTGAAGGGATTGCATTGTTAATTTACAGTCTGATTGAGAAAAGAAACGCTTTAGTTGATCAATGTACCAGTGATGTGCATGTGTGAACTTGAGCACAAATTAGTGATAATTACCGGGAGGTGTATCTCCTCATATTTTTTAATTAAGCTTAACAAGCAGCAGAGACACATCCAGAAAATGCAGGTTTTTCCTGAGTTTGCCTTTAACACGCTCCTAAGTTTTTAAATAATGCAGCCTCGCCACAAGAGACCTTGCAGACAAGGGCTTTTTGATCTCTTTCTTCCCGTTCGGTGCTGAGAAAGGCAGCATGCACAGTTACCGAACAATAGCTACCATGAAAAACCCTTTTCCTGAACTCGTTTGAAAGTGAACTAGAATAAGGCATTTATTTGATAGCTTTATAGTTTTGCCCTCATCATCTAACACAGAATTCAGAGATGGGATACTTCTCCTTTAGCCTCACCAGCAAAATTAGCAGAAAAAATACCAGAAGGGTAAGAATGTCTGGGTGCAAGGGTGCACAATCCAATTTGCATTTGGCAGAGATTTGTCGTTAAGGGTAATACTCAAGAACCATGTTTGTAATTTTAAGTGCCTCCATTGCATTTCAAATCATCTCTAAGCTGCCATTTGTCAGTCTCAGACAATTTACCCAGGTCTATCATTACCAGAAGGGATTATTAACACTATCTGGCTTAAGAAAGATTTTTATTCTTTTTTAATCAGATGACTTCAAGTAGCACTATGATTAGGAAAAACCATGAAGACCATATGAGAATGTAAGCAGACAGGTGACACTGGATCATTTTAAATACTCCACCCCTCTATTTAATTCTTTGTTTAATCTAAGCAAGTAACAGTCCATACATTCTAAACAGCCCCATTGTAAAACCTACACTTATTAAGTAGACTTACCCTTACTCATCCTGTCTTTTTTATGCAGGCTTTTCCAATTAAACAAGCAGCTATTTAAAACAATTATATTGATGGCTGAGAAAAGATCTCTACTTAGATTTTTAAAAATTCCTACATTAAGTCCCATTAGACAAGGAAAAGATAGCAGAATGTATCACACATTTTATCTGAAAGAACAGACATTAGTATGTATGTGTAGGGAACCACAAAATGGACATGTAGAAAGCATCCAAATCTAAACAACTGCATTTTTTACAAACTGTTTAGAGCTGCTGTGGTTTCTTCACCCCTATACAGAAAATCTAAAATCAACAGCAAAAGAAGATGTATGGCTTTTAGAGATTTATTTATAGATCATATCACCTCAGAGATTTACACACAGTTTCTTAGAAGTTCAGTATGACTTAAAACTCTCTAAATTACAAGGATTAGTCGTATACTAAATTATAGCAGTTGATTAGTATCACCATGAATCTTGTAAGTAATTTAATGCAAGTTTCTTTTAGAAGTCTACATTGTAGGACTCAGCACAGAAGCACTACCATGTCTGCAAGACTGTAGTAACCTCTCAGTGAGAAGGGTTTTATAATAATATTTTCCTAAAGTAAACTGATTCAGTAAAAAAATAAAGTACAATTCTAGCCATGATGTTTCACACTGTGTTAGGGTCTTATTTCAACTTTCTTTGCACTTTCCACTAGTGAAAGGGGAGTGCTGTCAATCACCTTCTGTTATCAAGGACTACTCGGTGTCTCTTGCCTGTAAGGCAGCTGGACTTTTAACTGACTTGTAAACCAGCTTTGTGCACTCATTTCAAGTAAGCACCATACCTCATCCTGTATTCTCAGGGTTACATCTTCTTGTTCAAAATAATGAAATGCTACATCTTTCAAAAAACAGAAGATGTTGTCTAAGTCAATGTCAGAAATTTTACATCGCGCATAGTCCTTTAATCTGTGTACAGTTACAGAGATTATCAACTGGAGCAATTCCACACAGTGGCTTCAAAATACAGAAGCATTTTTACCGTTTCAAAATCTGAAAACTAATTAAAGCTATTAGAGGGCAAAGATACTGTCTTTTCTATGGTTTAGAACCAAAAGTTACTAAAACACATTACAGCACAGTTTTGAAAAATGAACATTTTATTTAAAAGTACTGAAAGCCAGCGTAAGGGATGAAAAGGCTAATAAAATGATGAGATCCAGAGTCAGGATTGTCTGGAAACAAAACATTTTTTCATTCAAACAGTTGACATGTTTGACAAACATGTCATACATACAAAGAAGGCCCAAGACAACTTCTTTTTGAAACCACACAATCTAATTTTTCAGGCTCTCTCAAGTATAAGGAGAAGCAATTTGGAATAATCTAACACGACATCATGAACACTTCTTTAGTTTCATCTATATACACAAACAGAATCTCCTTTGGATATATCTTTATCACCTACAGTACAGTTTCACTTCATTTTAGTTGGTTTCTTTGATTAGGATAGATAGCAGTAATTCACTAAACCACAGCCTGAAATTCAAATAAAACAATCTTGCTAAGCCATACTAACGAGATTCCACAAGGAAAAACATGCAGTGCTAAAAGCTTTGAAATTTATGACTTGTGTGACTACATATCACTGTGGGAGTTAACCCAGTTTTTTAGTGATGTTCAACTGCTGTATTAACTGGACATCTTTAATACTGAATGTCAAAGTTATTTAATAAAACTGTTTCACAAAAAAGAAAAACATTGAATCATCTTAAGCCAAGATGAAGATTATTACTACTATATTTTACTTCATTTCAATTACTAAACTGTTCTTACCTCAACCCATATGTTTTACTTTTCTCCAATTCTCCCCCCTATCCCACTAGGACAGTGTGGAGTGAGTGAGCAGCTGCATGGTACTTAGTGATCAGCTGGGGTTAAACCATGACTGATGCATTCCCCTCTTGGAATTTAGAATAAAAATATAGGTAAAGCACAGCAACTGGGATACACAAATTGGTTTCTTAGTGACCTCACCTTTATTTTCATAGCAACTTAAAAAAATGATTGGTAACAATAAGTAGCTTATGGACAGGAGGGCAAACATCTTTGACTCTCAAAGCTATACCACATTGATTTGTACTTCAGCAATCACTAAGCTTCCTCTGGCTAACACTTGAATGTTACCTTACCTATTTAGGAAAGACAGACCATACTTTGCGTGACAATAATAATAATGTTGTTTAAGTATCTAATTGATTTGTCAGAATATAGCTTTAATATTTGGTTTCCTGAAGACTGTGAGCATCTAATCCATCAACAGTATACTCTATCAAGTCACTCAGGAGGGAGTAACTCCATGCAACATTTCTGCAGCACATTCCTCCCCAGGAAGGACAATACCAAACACTTCAAGGCCCTTTTTATGAATCCAGCTGTGCCATAAACCAAGGTATCCAGATCTCAGTTAGGGATCTACTCTGTAGGACTACTACCTCCACAGTCCTTTCCCATCCAGGGAATATAGGATGCAGAATTCTTTCCTCTAGCAAGTACACACTGTGCTGTCCAAAGACAATGACATGAGCAACCTTCCAACAAAGAAAATGGATAGAAAATGCACACATGCCTACTCTTATTTTACAAAATCATGTAGGAACTAGCGCAAATAGCGTATCTGTTTAATAAGAAATATAACCACTCTTAGATCCCCAAGCCATACTCTCCCCAGTAATACTACTGCTTCATCTATTTTTGCAGACACAAAGGTGCAGAACTGTATGCATGCAGCAAGATTTAGGGTGCTGCACCACAGTTGTTCACGCCCCCATACAAAGACTATCAATTAAATGGCCTTTCCTACAGTCTTACACTGCCAGCATACCAGGAGGTCACACAAGATTAACATGAAACAATGGACTCTCCATGAATGACTGGGAAAGAATGTGAAGGACTGTAAATCTCTTCCAGGCTACTACAATGCTGTACTTTCAAACACACATTATAGCCTCATTAAGAAATACAGTACTGGTAGAAATCCTGACTCAAGCAGCAAACCAAAGCTAACACAAATATTTTCTCTATAACAGCATTTCATAAAAATAGTAATCTTCAGAAGTTCTTAACACCTTAGCTCAGGCTCCTGGTTCAGAGTTTCCATACTCATAGCTTCCCCAAAGTGGCAGGCAGGGGAGAAACTTCCCGGGTGCCTGGAGGAAGCAAGGAGGACTCAGCAAGAAGAGGGAAAAGGCAATTCCATCCTCTGTCTGCCTGCTTGATTCAAGCTCATCTGTCCCCCTTTACAGCCATCTTAACTTCAGTTAGGATCCACTACTGCATCCAAGCTCTTTGGCACATATCTTCACTAGTAGCCACTGTGCTTCCACAGTGAATGCTACTTTCCGTAACTACAGAAGTTAAATTAATTTACTGGTCTAAGTACAAGAAAAGAAGCAGCTCGAGGCCAATGTCAGGCAAAGAATAATCAGGAATGAAGCAATGCAAACCTCCTAATATTTAATACTTTTTTTATACTTTCGTATTACCATTTGAGTCTTCATTATTCTCTAGTTTGTATTGCAGATACGCTTCTCTTTACTGCTCCCATAAGATGACTGGCACTGCTGGTTGTTTTATCTCCAGAACAATGACCTCAGGGTATGCAGCTTGTTATGCACTGAATGTAAACCACTTATATTTATAATGAAGCATAAAATAGAAATCTGATGTCATATTTCTGTCCCATTCTCCTCATTTAGTTAAGGTTCTGGAAGTATTCAGGAACAGACTGATGAAAGATATCCTGAGATGTTCAACATGTGAGGCTGCAGTCCTTGTCAGCCAGTCAACAGATGGATGTGTGTCTTCACAATAGCAGTACGTGTAGTTAACATCACTACTAAGAGAATGGTCCTCTAAGACAGTCAACGGCCCAATCACAAAAATGTTCAGATGAAATGTGATGCTGTTGACAGAAAAATCTCAAAATGCCTGATCAGCAGAATGCCTGCATTAAATTCAGTAGTATAACCTTTCTTAAACCAAGATCTTAAGGGTCCTAAGACTGTCTCAGATGATAAAATTCTCCTCTGCCTCTACCTAAAAGACAACTGCCCAAACAGCAGCAAGCTCTTCCACCTGGTTCCATTTTGGAAAGCCATCTGACTCCAGAGAAGGAAAGGATTCCAGCTTCTCCAGACAAGATGAAAGAGAAATGAAAAACAGGCAATTGGACATGAGCCTATTGGACACCTTACCAGTTGCTGAGCATATACATGTTCACCAAGTCACTGAACAGCCTACCCAACTGAGGTTACTAGAGAAAGGCAGACCTTTCCCTCCCTTCTAATAGTCTCAGAGCAGAGCAGGAAAACCAAGCCCCGACAGTACACTGACTGGACAGCTGCATCCCCCAAGATATACAGATTTGAAGGAGTGAAAGAAACAAAAAATAAAATGCTCAATTTATCCACTCACTTCTTCTTCCCATTTCAAGCCAGTATTTAACATAGGGAGAAATGCTACACTGTATGCTGTGTCAAAAAGCCAGATCAAGGAGGCACATATTCATCCCCAGGCTATGAATTACACTAGACTGTTCCATCAGATCTTTGCAGGATCTGTCTGCATCCCTCCCAAAGAGAAGACACGCAGTGCAAACAGAAGGGAGACAGCAGTATTGCTATCAGGTCGTACCTCAGTATGTCACCTAGAGTCTTCAGAAGATTGTGTAAGGGAAAACTCAGATAACAGCAAGTGAAAGATAATACTTAAGGATAGTATCAAAAGTAATGAGGGGGTTTGGTACATGAAAATAAGATGTTTGAAGTTCAGCAAGGCTCCTTTCCCATATCTTGAAGGCATGCCCCTCTTACTTTCATTGCCAAAGTCCTAAATCCAACTCAGAAGTAGTTTGCAAGGGTTTAGGAAAAAAATTATTTCTTACATTTTATTCTTACTCACTTTTTGGAGAGTTCCCCTGAAGTTTCTCTAGGGAAGAAGAACTGCTGCACCTTCATAGTCCACAACAGCTGAAGACACCTTGGCATTTAGACAGCAAATTCCATGGTTAGTATCTCTCCTAGGTTCACAGCAGTTTAAAGGCCACAACACTTAGTGCTTCATTTATTAAGAAACAGCTCAGCCAGCATTTGAGATCTGCCATCAGGCATACAAAGATCAACTCTCTGGACAGACCAAGCTTTACTGTTAGGGACTCCACCAACCAAAAAGTACAGTACACTTTGGGAGTTTTTACAACTTCACGTTACAGTCCAGCAAAGAAAAATCATACTGATCAAGTGTGCTGGTCTAGTAACACAACCTCATGTTTGCTTCACTATCACACAGGCTTAAGTAGTGCCAATGGTTTACCTCTACATATTAGGAGACCAGAAATAAACTTGAGCTAGCATAGAGCATAGAACAAATTACAATTGCTAAACCATGGTGCAAACATGGCAAACTGAAGATCAGTGTTCTATCTTGTAGCTGTGAAGTGCAAACTTAAAAGTTTTACAGATCAACTTCAAATACTAAGAGTCAACTTTTTCATGAAATTAATTGATCACTTTCTTCCAGCTTTGAAGCACTGGATTTATGCACCTGAGTCAACCCTTTTGGGGGAAGATCTCCATGGCTCCCTCTTTTGCATTATGAAAAATGAATTCCCTAATAGTTCCTATCCTACCTTTAATAGCAGCTTGTCTAAAAGAGCAGAGAAGCTGAAAGCTCTCTTTTGCTAACAACTGCAAGCTCGTTCATGAATCAGGCCTAAGCTGTTTGCTTTCCAAGTGAATATGAAAGTCACCTGCTCACATCAACCCCTGCTCAAAACTCTTAAGAGAGGAAAGCCCATATTGTCCAGATGACACAAAGCTCCTGAAATCTGTATATAGAAGGCCATACTGCAGATTATTTAACATGATGCCCAGAAACTTAATGGAATAGGCCACTAAAGCATCACTACTTCAAAACAACATTACCCATTTATTATCAGGACCCTAACTGACAGAATACAGTTCCCAGGCCTTACCATTTTACTTCAGTCTGATTTAGTAAAAAATAATTAGACAAGTAAATACCTAGGAATTATATGTCAGGACCTTATGCCAACATTTTTAGACAACAAGACCACTGCAGCTGCCTGAACTTAGGGCCACAGTTACTGGCTTAGACAGCACTGTTCGGGTTACAAAGGTGGTTTATGATTTATAGTCATGACTCTTGCATCCTTTGGCTTTTGTGTTAACCGCCAACATACTGAAATGTGGTGCCACACTGGGCAGGGCAAGCACCTGAGCAGATATAGAGCATCAAAGACACAAAAAAAATGTTCCTTATGAGAAAAAGGTCTGGAATACTTAATACAAAGAAAGTGAGAAGTGAAAGAAGACTATAACTCACAAAGAGAGAATTTTCTTCCATCCTTCAAAACCCCTCTCCCTTCATGCTGCAAAGAGCTGGGATTCTTTGACCATCACTCAAAGTTTTGAATTTAGTGATTCAAAATTAAAGAGCCAGTACAGAGGATCTGAAATGCCCAAGGTGAAAGGATTCTGATACAGATCTAAACACTTACAAATATATATTCCTATACTAAAAATCCAGTTGATATTGAAGCCTCAAGCACACACAAAAAAAAAAAAACCCATATTGCAGTCAGAATTACCAAAATGGCTTTTTGCTCAAGAAATTATATCCTGAAGTCTTACACAGAAAGATGAAGGGAGATTAGCACAGAAAGTATTATTTTTAAATCTTAAAAAAATCTATGCCCTTATTGATGCACAGCACATAAAGCAGAATTAGGCACAGAAGTTTTATACAATATTTTTCTTCTACTTCAATCAGTATTTCCTTGTTTCAGATCAAAGTCAAAGAAGAAACACAGCCCCTGGAAGCAGCTAATTTGCATACACACTGAAAAAGATAATAATTTACATCATAAACTCCCCTAAAAATGGCCTAGATTTGTGCATGATGTTCAAGTACCTTTAGCACATCTTCACTATTACATCATCTGCTCTGAATTTTAATCGTGGAAATGGCAAAATTATTCATTATTTGAAAACATGGCCGCACTTGCAGATTAATGCAGTTAGTTAATCACCCCTTACCTATTCCTTGATATACACATATGCTGGGTAAAGTGGACATTCTTCTATTAACAAGGAATGGGGAGGGGGGAGGGGCTGACCACAAAAGATTTTATGTATATATGTATATATGTATACATACCAACACAAATAGAGCCAGAAAGGGTTAAGAAGGAGAAAAAAATGAAATGACACCTTAGCAGATCACCTAAGACAATGACTCACAGAGAGAGAGCAGGTTTCCAATCACTTTTACGAGCACAACTGAAGCTAATGTGCATCTAGGGGATACATTTTGCTTTGCATTTCCCATTCTATAACATTATGGATTTATAAAAGCAGAGCCTCAGAAAGAAAGATCAATGTATGACAGTTCTCTTTGATCTATGGGTTTACTTACTTCTGCAAGTGAGATCAGATTTTAAAAGCCACAGGAATTTACCACTTTGAAGTATTTTAACTTTTCATTAACTGGAACAGTAGTACCCGATTACAAGACAAATTCAGAAGGTAGGGCTTATTTTATTTTTGCAGACTTAAGCTTGTTGCACAACTAATAGGAAGTCCAGTACTTAATTTAATTTTCAGGAACGTGATTTCTTAGTACTTTTGGAGTTGTGGGAAAGAAAGGGAAATTTAAGAGAGTTGACCTATTTTGCTCTGAAATGAATAGTGCAACATCCCCACTCAAATTCCAAGAAAAGCCACTAGGAGATAAATATACTTTTTTTTTCATGTTTATTCAGCTGACAAGCATGACCCTGAGCACAGACCAGATTAATAAAGGCCACTATGCCCTTTCTCAAACAAATTAAGATTTTATAATAACTACAGGAAAGGAAGACTGAACTGTTTAGTCTGATTAAAACTGGTGGGTTTTGATATTGGCATTCTTTAAGGTCCTTAAAATAACAACTAAGGATAAATACAGTGGAAGTGCCTAACAAATGTGCAGCTATTTTTAAACAATTAATCTGGAAGTAGATCTATCACTTTGTAGATGATATGCTATCAACTCAGTTTCCTGAATGGAAAATATACATTTATATCGTGTAATTTTTGAATATTTATTTTGAACTATCTAAACTGCTACTCTGCGCCAAAGTATTATAAAGCTGCCTTTTTTGTTGTTGTTTACCACTTTGGAGGCACTCTATGTACGATTTATTATTCCTGTGTAAGATTTGATCATAGTATCCAGAAGGCATGATGGCAGAGAAAGCTAAAGATTGAAAATTAACAAATATACTCTAAAAAAGTTTCTCTAAGAAGAGAAATACAAGAACTTCACCAGATAACCACTGGTCTGCACAAGAAGGTTTTTGTTTCTTTCCTTTTTGGGGGGAAAAATACTGGAAATCCGAAGAATGAGGAGAACAAAAAATTATTTGCCATGATATTTTTTAAATAAGTAATCCTATAGTTCTGGTCTCAGACAGCTTCATCTTGTGTGCACAAACTGAAGTGGAAGGAAAAAAATCACCAATGAAACGTATTTGCTTGGATTGGTAACTAAAGAAATTTGAAAAAAAAAAGAAAACACAAATACCATATTAGTTCTCTTTTCTGATTTGCTTATGAAAACAATCCACACACTGCAAGATTGCAAGATGAAACTACAAAACTGACAGCACCGGTGACACAAGGATTAACTAGGGGAGTACAAAACCACTAAGAACATCTACCAAGAAACAGTTCCACAACAACAGACAAATTATTATAAAATTGTCTTTGCCTGTTTATACAGAATTAGTTTCTAATTCTGTCCATGTAATCAATACATGCATAAGTTTATCAAATAAGATACAAGACTTCAGTTTTATCATCCAGACACCCAAACACATGCTAAAGGAAGGAATAGACTTCACTATAAACTGGTCACTTCTTTCCTACCAAAACCAAATTTTTTTTCACCAGATAGAATGTTACTGTTCATTAAATTTACTTACTCCATGAAGAAGTTGGAGTTTCCTAAGACTTTCCTAA
Source organism: Oriolus oriolus (assembly GCA_013400235.1). Classification (NCBI taxonomy): domain Eukaryota; kingdom Metazoa; phylum Chordata; class Aves; order Passeriformes; family Corvidae; genus Oriolus; species Oriolus oriolus. The sequence goes on along the minus strand of VXBT01007267.1, from coordinate 20,919 downwards.
GACTAAACTTAGGAGTTTCCTAAGAGGGAACAAGGAAATGTAGTACTAAAACAGGTTTCCAGAGAGAAAGCCAGCTGACTCACATAAGGATGAGCCTGAAAACAAAGCACCAGCTCGTGGAAGAAGGAACTTTCTTGACGGAAAGAGAGACAAAACCAGTGCCACTGAAGGGCTTAACTAGAGTTATCAAACTGCAAAGAACCAGTGACTGAACACTGGCAAATTCTGAAATTCCCAGAAAAACAGTCAAAGCCAAAAGGGACACCAGGAACATCAAATGACAAATGTCATGACAAGAGCAGGAATATTTCCCTGGAGTGCCTCTACTAGAGGCAGCATGGGGAATCCAGCTGAAGTGACAAAAAAGTGGCAAGAGGCTTAGTCTATGTAAAAACACACAGGTGGTACCTGAGTTCTTCACACTGTCATAGGTTTGGTCCATTTGCATATCAGCATAAATTCGCCAATTAAACTTTAGCTAATAATGTAACTGCCCCCCCCAACTTGCCCCCCTTCTCGAGATGCCGGTTTGCACTTTTCAGCCGTAGGACGGTCTGGGTGTCCTTGGAGAGCAAGCCTGGGGAGGCTTTGTTATGGCTATCTTAGCATGAGAGAGCAGCATCTAACAGGCTGCAAGACAGTTCAGAGTTACACACTAGGAATACAGAGAATACAGAATTTGTAAAATATAAAAGCTAAAACCTAAGGCATCATTCGTATATGACAATGAGTTTACTAAGTTTGTGTAGTTTAATCCTAGAAACACAGCCCTGCATTACAGATGGTCCCCAACACATGACAAGCCTGTGTGCACTCACCAAAACCCAGAAGTGATGACACACATCTCCATGGACCAAAGGCACTGCTTTTCCCAGATTTTGACCATTTATTGATTGATTTTCAAATACCTACATCATTAACGAGCAAACAGGATACAGTTACATCCAAACTTTTAAGTGATGGCCACAAAGAATGTATAATTAGGTATTCCTTACATGTACTTACGATGTTTCAGTTTTCTAAAGTCTGTATATACCACAATTTCAAATATGTTTTGGGGAAAGTCCTTTTTGTTCCCAGAGTCTCAAAAGAATAACATGTATCATTATGTTTTAAAATTAACTGGCTTACTGTTGCACATTAATATTCATATTAGTGTAGTTCATTATATATCACGGCTGTATTACTTAAAGGAATTTATTTCAATTTTCTGAATGGTGATCAGGTAGTACAGATTGAAATATCAGATGTTTTTTTGTATTATAAGGACTGCCCTTCCCTAGTTACTATGAAGTCTAATAGAAAATAACATCTTTTCCTGCTCCACCTTTAGAAGCAGAGGGTGGGGTGGTAAGGATGACCCAAACCTTTCTGCATGGATTACTTCTTCACCCTAAATCTGTCTTCTTCCTATTACTCATAAGAAAACCTGCATTTCCTGCCTGTGTCAAGGAAACGTGAAGGCAGCATGGCTGATGTGGTGTAAGAAAATCAGAGCACTGACAGCAGCAGGAAAAGACAAAACTACAAAGTAAAGAAAAAAAAAAAAAAAACAGGTCAGGAAGTCAGTCTCGGCCATCCAGCCCAGACTTCTACTCCCACATCTTCATCACTCAACCACAGCTCAGCAAAAACAATTATCAAAAAAATGGTCAAGACTGACTCAACTAAAATTGCCCATGGCCTTTTCCAGACTACAGAGCAACTGCACATCTAAATGGCCCCTGAGGCAGAGAAATTCTTGAAGCTTCTGTGAACCATTTCCCCAGGGCAATTTCCCAGGTGCACAGTGCAGTTCACCTGGAGTGAAGCACTACACCAGCCCCTGTTCCACAACCAGGACTGGTGGGAGTGTTGAGGGACCTCTCTTCTGTCCACAGAGCCGTCACAGTTCCCGCTTCCTGGTGAAACAAGGCTCGGGACAGATACACCAAGGAAAATTTGCGGGTGACCAGGAAACTACAGCATGATGCATGTTTTGTTTTGAAGCTTAGCTGAGAGGGGACACCATGGAGAAGCACCTCCCCAGGCAGGCTCCCACCCACTGCTTACTGTTTTATGATAAATGTTTTAAAACTTGAAAGTAGTTCTTCCAAACACACATTTAGTGCAAAACTGAAATAACCACTGCAAATGCCAAAATTTGCCTCGTGTCAGAAACTGAACACTCACCTTCTTCTTAAGTGCTGATGATTAACTTCTTACCTAGCTGGCTTTTAAAACAGCTATGGCAACATCTAAAATTACATACCCTTTCGTGCCAGACTCCTGTAAACCAAGTGATAGCACCCAATAACTTCAGTTTTGATCTTTCTGGGGTTTTCTTTTGTTTGACTTTTTGTTTTGGTGGGGTTTGGTGTTTTGGGGGGTTTGGGAGGGGGGTGGGGGTTGTTGGGTTTTGGGGCAGCAGGAATGGGTTTGGGGGGGGGGTTTTGTTTGTTCTTTCTTCTGTAACGGGGCAAAGCAGGAGGAAAGGAAATAAAGAAACTCACAAAGTAAAGGTCAGCATGTCAGTAGCAAAAAAAATCCCTAGTTTGAGCAAAGAAAGTACTAAAAGCTACCACAACCTTCCAACTAAAGGCTTTTTAAACTCTTTGGTAACATACTATTTAGTCAGACATCAACTACTTGTAAACAGACTGCTTCAGGCTAATCAGGAATGTTCCTTGATGTTAGGTAGCAACCCCTTGCATTACCCTTTGCTAGTCTGTTTATTTTACAGAACAGAGATGCAGAATATAAGAGATGAGAAAAATACATTTTCTTCAAGTCATGCACTGTGTCTACATTGACTGAATCATTAGGAAAGGAATTTGCAAGACCTCTTTTCCTCAATAATGCACCAGCAGAAAAGCTGGTACAAAGATAATACAGGCTATGTTGTTTTTCTCCTTTCATGCAGTATGTAAAACTTCCCCGTAGAGACAACAGTCACGTTTAATGACAGATAATTTGAGTTGTCTGAAGACACATAACGTTCTCCAGAAAAACTACATTACTTACCAATCTTACCCAAGATGGAAGGCAAGGCCTTACAACACAAGTAGAAAGCATGACATGCTTGCAGCCAAGACAGAAGAATACCTCCTGTGATAAAAATTTGAAGCTAGCTCCACTTTTACAGGTGAATTTATTTCTTAATAGACCCAGAGTGTGTCATGTTACAAAAAAAAAAAAATCCGCTGACAGTTCAGCTTATGAACACTATAAAACATCCAGGTAATTTCATTAGTATACCAGAAAGACAACTAGCTTGTCTGCACCTCTGTGTACCAGAACCCACTATTTTCCTTGAATTTACTATTAAGATGTCACATGAATGATGTGAATTTATCAGATACAGCTTCCCAGCTCTCTTGAGCTCCAATCACAATAAAAAAGTAGTTTCTGTTCTCTAATGTGTAACAAACTATGGCAAAATCAAAACATAAAATTACTGTGAGACATACCAAATCAACACTCTGATGCAACTGATACTTGCTTTTAATCACATACACAATTTGAAAGCCAACATGGGGAATGGTATGAAAATGCAGATGTCACAACATTGAAAATTAATTTCCCCTCTCATAACATTTGGAAAATCAAACTGACTTCAAGCACAAATTCTCTGTCAGTATTCCAGGGCAAAGTATTGGGGTTTTTTACCAAAATCTCTGATGTTGTAGTCCAATCTCTCTTGCAACTTCCTATCAACTCTGTAACAGAGAGGCAAACTCTTTCTGGTTTTTTTTAAATGAAAACATTGTCAGCAACGTAAGTGTAAATAATACTTTAATAATCTCTTTGGTATTCCTTCCACCAAAGCAGCAGAACACAGATATTTAAAATTGCTCATGTGAATTGTCTCAATCTCATAGAATTATTATTTTTTACCAGGAGGAGTGGACCAAAATATTTCTAAAATTTTACTGTGAAAAATTAAAATGCAGTCTAAGCAAGTTAATCAAGACCCTAATTGATGGCAAAAGGAAGTATTCTCTGATTAGATTTTAAATCCATTAACTGTAGGCCCTCAAAAACAAGTTTGTTACATATGATTAAATATTGAGAGCAAATCTTACAGAATCACAGAATCAAGTAGGTTGGAGTAGACCCTTGAGATCACTGAGTCCAATCTGTGACCTAACACCACCTTGTCAACAAGACCACAGCACTAAATTGTCACATGCAGTCTTTTCTCAAACACCTCCAGGGCCGGTGACTCCCCCACCTCCCTGGGCAGCCCATTCCAGGGTCTAATCACCCTTTCTGTGAAGAACTTCTCCCGGACCTCCAACCTAAAATTCACCTGGTGCAGCTTGAGGCTGTGTGCTTTTGTCGGGGGTCGCAGGTTGTCTGGGAGAAGAGACTGAGCCCCACCTGGCTACAGCCTCCTATCAGGCAGTTGTAGGGAGTGATAAGTTCTCCCCTGAGCCTCCTTTTCTCCAGGCTTAACAACCCCAGCTCTCTCAGCCACTCCTCACAGGGCTTGTGCTCCAGACCCTTCCCCAGCATTGTTACCTTCCTCTGGATGTGTTTGAGTATCTCAACATCCTCCCTAAATTCAGGGGCCCAGAGCTGGACACGGGATTTGAGGTGGGGCCTCACCAGTGCCCAGTACAGGGGGACAATCCCTGCCCTGGTCCTGCTGGCCACACCATTGCTGATCCAGGCCAGGATGCCATTGGTCTTCTTGGCCACCTGGGCACACCCTGGCTCATGTTCAGCTGCTGTCACCAGCACCCCCAGGTCCTTTTCCTGTGGGCA
>VXBT01007267.1:69-16013 GCA_013400235.1 Oriolus oriolus | reverse complement strand
TACTGAGCAGCACTGGGCCCAACACTGATGCCCAGGGGATATCACTAGTGACTGGACCCCAGCTGGATGCAGCACCATTCCCCACCACTCCCCAGGCCCAGCCAACCAGCCAGCTCTTAACCCCCTGAAGAGTGCACCCGGCGAAGCCATGCCATGGGCTACCAGCTTCTCCAGCAGAATGCTGTGGTAGACAGTACCAAAGGCTTTGCTGAGGTCCTGGTAGACAACATCCAAATCCTTTCCTGCATCCACCAGGCAGGTCACCTGGTCATAAAATGAGATCAGGTTGGTCAGGCAGGACCTGCCCCTCCTAAATCCATGCTGGTTGGGTCTGATCCCTCGGCCATTCTGTAGGTACTGTATGATCACACTCAAGATGATCTGTTCCATAACCTTGCCGGGCACTGAGGTCAGGCTGCCAGACCATAGTTCCCCGGAGCCTCCTTCGAGCCCCTGTTATGGATAGGTGTCACACTGGCCAGCCTCCAGTCATCTGGAACCTCCCTGGTTAGCCAGGACTGATAATAGATGATGGAGAGTGGCTTGGTGAGCTCTTTCATCACCTCCCCTCAGGACCCTTGGATGGATCCCAGCTGAAAGTTAACAGGACATTTAGATACGTGTATGTATAGACTGGCATTTAAAAGGCTATCACAAACCAGAACAAGTCCAACCGTAGCAAGGGGGGCACATGCCAGAGACAGAGATTTATTGAAGTCATCGAGCTACCTGCACCAGTCTATGGAATCCCTTAGGAAACATTCACCCAAAGCATCCAAGATTATTTAAAATATAAAGGAGGTCATGACTATCAAGCAAACATCTGCTGCTGGACACCTCTGCTCTGTGCACTGCTGTACAACCAGCAACACTTCATAGTACCACTCCTGATATGAAAGAGACCCTGCAATGAGGGATCAAGATGTGCAAAAGAAAGGAGAAGTGGAAGGTCCCTACTAGCATAAAAGTCAGACTTAGGAGAAAAAGCTAACAATAATCATCTCAACCTTGTTACAGCCTACTAAGAATGAACGTGGTTTAACTCATATCTGGTTTTGCTGGTTTTAACATCCAACTTCAGTTTTGTTGCCTCATATTACCATAGGTGAGAAGTTCATTTCCTTCTAAAAACAAAAGATAAAATATTTCTTAATACTGTTCACTTGCTGATCAGTATAGCTTTTCTGGAAAAAGAAGCAACTGTCTTATGAGAACTTTGTCAGAAAGAGCAGTGTATGGTAACAAGATTTATCTTCTCACCAAAACAGGAAATTCTGCCAGCTGACATTTTTCCCTTATAGAGTGTGGCAAAAAGCCATGATGTGACTCATGTGATACTGATGCAGCCAATTATGGAACACAAATCAGTATGAAAAAGTAAACCAAATCAACTCCAGTAACACACATACCATGAAATGAAGGACTTCTTCTGTTCTTGCACATTTTCTTGCAAGGGGTGTAGAAAGGGGTGACAAACAAGGTGCTCTAGAAGGAACGGATTCACTTTCCATTCTTTGTGACTGAGCAAGAATTCCAACTCTCTCCATGTATATTTAATTACTTAAATTTTGCTGTACACACAAGCTGCTATGCTATTTTACACCACACATTGTAGATAAATATTTGATTTCTGACAAGGTTTGACAATGTTTTGTAAGGACTGTCATCAGTTTTATGCATGCACTGAAACCAACTAAATAACATTTTTTTCATCTTGAGTTGGCTTCATTTTTTTCTGGTTTCAAGTCTCAAGTTTTAGAGCCTCAAAATGTTAAATTCCTCAGGAATGGTAATTAGCCATTGATAATTTTTGCTCATGTAAAATAAAAACGTATAAAGGGACTTTTTAAATAATTAAACTCTCTTCCTGAGTAATAAAAGAAATAACTGATTCCCAAATATATTTAATTGAACCTACTGCTGTTTCAAATTCAATTTTTCTTTAATTGGTAACTGTAGTACATGTGAATTATTAACCAGTAATCCCCAAGAACAGGATATAAAATAAAAAGAGAAAAGGCTTCCAATGTAGCTGGAAGATAAACTTGCTTTTTTCAAGACACTCTGTAGAATTCTCCTGCTGTGCTGCTTTTTTTATTACCATCTACCTGAAGTTCTGCTGGAAGGTTTCCTCCAAGGAGCTCAAGAAATCAGCTTGAGGATGACGGTATTACAGGACTTGCCTTCTCTGAAATGTTAAAAGATTTTTAGAAGGGCTACAGGCACAAGAATCTGTACTGTGACTTCTAAAGAAGCTCAAGAGTAAGTAAGAACTTTTTAGAGGCATCTCTTCTAATGTGTAACTGTGCAGCCAAGATCTGCTTCCCCATTAACCCATTAAGACAAGACAAGAATGAGTCAGAGATAATTCCGAGAAGGCAAACAGAAAACTGTTTAACACCAACTGTGCAAAGCACATAGTATGTCTGCATATGCAACATTCTAGAACAGCAAGCAACAACTATTCTACTACATTTTTATGTTATGTTCTTAAGATGCCTACAGTTATTTCAGCTTTCCTGCGTTTAAACAAGGCTATTACCCCAGTCACCAGCAAAATTATGTTAACTGCAGGTAGCACTATAGGCATTCAGTGCTATTCCAAATCTGATGCTGCTCATTATTTACCCAAAAATGCTGATGAACAGACATACGACTTTGGCAGTTGCCAGCCCTTGCTTCAGAAATACACCAGTCTTCTTTGTATAGCCTGAACAGCAAATGACCAAGGTACTTCGGATACCACTGGGTTGGTTTTTTTTATGTTTTTCAAACTGAAGCCCACTGGATAAGAGGAGTTGGCATTTCAGCTCTGCTGCCTGTGGATCACCTCAGCTGAGATTGCAAAAGTCTATGAAGAACACGCAAAAAAGGATGTTAGTGGCAAAAGGACTGCTCCATAGGTCCAACAATATCCTAACTATCCTAACACAACACAACACACAGAACTTTAGCCCATTGCCAGAAAGCTGTTTCTTCTATTCTTTGGAAGAGTTCCCCAGGCAAAGAAATACACAACTAAAACTTAAGAAAAGCTGAGCCCCGGACATATGCATAAACTTAGTGTTCATCTCCTCACCAAACACACATTCTCAGAGCACCAATCCATCCTCTCAGCAGCAGCACCACCAGTACCTTCTGCTGCTGCTGCGGTTCCTCAGTTCATTTGGTTAACACTGCATACCACACCGAAGAAGAAGGTATGCCACTTGGCACTACAATGTGAACAAAAGACGCTTTTTCCTAGCTCTTCATTTAAAAATACTTCACGGAAAGGGCAGTAAAAAGACAAGCAGCAGAAGCAAAGCAGGCAGGGATTGCTCTACAGAGGTTAATCACCAGCAGGGGAGAGCTCGTAACTGTTTCCCAGAAAGACCTGGGAGCCATCGTGTTACGCTGAAACATTATGAATGTGCCATGCTAAGAGAGCGGCCTACGAGAGAGGAAGCCAAAACTCAGCCCTGGTCCAGCAAGGCAGCAGAGGCAGCCGAAACAGCTGCCAGCATTCCCAGCAATCACCAGCTGCAGAGCAGCAGAAGCAACCAAGGCAGTGTCTGGGCAGGAGGCACAGCATGAAATCACGCTTTACTAACACCCACCCCCGACACAGAAGAAAGTACCGACCATGCTTGTGTCTATTTTTAAAAAATACTTCTCGTAGTAAGGAGAAAGAAGCATAGTCATCCTGCATATCAAGTGAAAACATTTTTAATTAGATAAAATGTTGAAATGTCCAAGTTCAAGACATCAAATTGGCTTCCTATCTTGAGCAGCAAGTATCCTGTGAGGAGATTCCTCTTCCTTTTCTATTTCCTCTAAAAAACGTTCATCAACTTCTACTTGGAGCAACAGGAAATTGTTAAATATTTAGATACATCTTATCTAACCATTTTTTCTAGTTCAGATTGGACACAATTATGCAGGAATGCAGCAGTTACTGATGTACCACCAGAGAGCACTAATCTAGGGAAATAAATCTAGTTAATAAAATAACCATGTGAACACATGGCCCCACAAGCATAGTACTCTGAAGGATTTACCCACCAGCCTGTTCCCACTTTACCTCTCCACAAAAAGATGGCAAGTTTGAATGTCACTATGATCCCTGTTACAGGTCTTGTATGCAGACACAGAACACAAAAGCATATGAACCAGGGAGGGAAGGACAGGACAGTCAATGCCGTGCCTTCAAGAAGAAGGACATGCTCTAAAACTGCTCCACTTTGAACAGAAGTTTGGCAATTCAATTACAGAAGTATCGTTTGACTTCTAATCTAGAGGCATCCTCCAGTACAGGAGAAAATCACTTTATGTTTGACAGTAAAAAGCCACTCCACTGGAGAGTTTTGAATTTGGAAAAGAAGGGACATATAATGAAAGCATGGCCACTCCACAGGAGACTGCTCCTACTTTTTCCATTCAGAAAACTACAATGTGATTTCTGAAGTTCTGAGTAACAGGGAAAAAAGGATATCTTCTGAGGGTAAATTCTTCAAACTCCCATATCTAAGCTTTTGATATGACTCCATATTCAGCTGTAATCAGCACTAATATTTTAGGGAGAATTAAATTTATACATACTAATTTCTAATCTTTTCTAGGGATGGGAAGGGAGTTACAATTTTTCCTTTGCGTTATGCTCATGTAGCATAATATTTCTAAAGGGGCAGTTTTCACTTTAACCGACAAACCCATGAAGGCTTGTAACCTTCTTTTACAGAATGTACCTAAATATACTCTAAAACAAAAAAAAAAAAAAGGCATGTGTGAATCTGTGTGTCATTTTCTAGCCTGAATCACTGTGTTATAAAATTGCAACTAAATGTTTTCCTGAAACTCTGTCGTCATGCATGGATTACATACTGGTCACTAAATTACCTTTTATCTTAATTTTATAATCCTTGAGGGACACATGGAGAAAACCCTAACAACATCCTGCATGTTTTTTTCAGTTTCAGTTATTTAATGAGCATTGTGCCTTCAAGGTAAAAACCAGATGAATATTTTCACTGAGCACAATAACCATCTTGTGATTTCATCTTCCTAGAGAAATTTTTTATCCTGCATTATTTACCCCAAGCACTTCTTGTAAGTTACTTGGCACTGCTAAAAATTCAAAAGGTTACATTTAACTGCTGCACAGTATGCGCTGAACAGTATTTTGGCATGTGACCACTTATTGTGCCCAACTAAGCATCACAGAAATTGTCTTGCTTGATTCAGTATAAAGTTGTAACTTGGACTGAATTTTTGCTAGCTGTATTAAAACATGATGGCTTTAGAAACCTATTTGGTCATTCTCTGAAGAATTAAAAAAGGCATGCCCAGTGCTAGAATAAGAGGCTGTAACAAAATAAATTAAATCAGCTGTATGAGCTCATAAAATTCAAGTTGCTTACAGACACCTGAACACGTTCCAATTAAAGACAGATATTCCAAAATTACTCTGTTAGATAAGAGACCTAGGATACAAGAGTGGTGGAGAAAGGGGAAGAAAACAAATCGCTTTTTTACTGCAGCACTTCAAGAGCTCTCAACTTTAAAATATGCCCATTGCCTATAGCAGTGTCTTAATTACACACAATAAAGTGTTATCATCAAGCCTTTTGTAAAGGATTTCCAAACTTTCTGAAATTTCTACAGTAACTAAACCAAATGTATAACACATTACTATGGCACAATATCACCTGGCGGATGTACCAGACTATTAGGCTGGTATGGTAACAATTTGAAGGGTGAAGCAATTTCATTTACTATCTATTCCTTCAACTAACCAGTTACTGAAGCATATGTTTAAAGTTCTTTTACAAGTTCTCACTTCTCTATAGTTTAGAGAGCACAGGGAATATAGGGAACATCCCTATTTGCATGTCTCTGCTTTCTCCCACTGCTAAAGTTTTCTTCAGCATTCAGACTTCGAGAGCCTTGAAGCTTCTCTCATCTTCCTTTTCTCCTTTTATATTTAGAGCACAGGTTTGATGTTTTCACTTTTCAGCTTTGGTTTCTTCCCTTCCACGTCAAGCATCCCAGTAGAAGTCCACCTCTCTTCTCTCACTGTCATCTTCTTTGAGCTCCACTCAAGAGAAGCAACCCAAGAAACACCTGTACAGCTGCCCACCCTCACTACATCAGGAGCTGCCAACAGGCAGGCCACTTTCTCATTCTGCTTGTTCAGTGACCCATCAGTGCCCCAGTGACAAAGACTTTAGTCTCAGAACACAAAGAGGAAGGTGACAGGTGAGACCACAATTCAAAGCAATACATGCATTTCCATCAGACTCCCCACACCTGAAAGGAGTCTTACACATAATCAGCTCTCCAAATCACTCCACTCCTGTGTTTGTGCCCCCATGTATAATGTTTCAGAAAAGACTATTCGGCTTCCCTATCTGTTTACAAGATTGATTCCGATTATAGGTAATCTTTGCTTGGCTTAGAGTTCTTTCAAATTAGAAAAATGGCAAGGGGTGAGGACACAGCCAGGTCTTCATATATCATAGGTCATCTAAATACACAGGAGACTCATGTTAATTAATTTACTAATATTCCTTGCAAATGAGCAGATGAACTCTTTGGTTTTACTTGTCTGAATGGCAAAACATGTCAAATCCTGTATCGGCTACACCTGAAACAAATCATAGCAGTAACTCAAATGTTACACAACCAAGCAGCACCCAAAGTTAACATGAAGTTCTATACCAACATGGTGCTAGAATAGCTTGCAAAACTGAATGAGGAGGTAACTCATTAAGATCAACATCCCATAGTCACCTGAAACAAGACTGCTATTAAAAAATAAAATAATTTTACATAGTGTAACTCAAACCCACCGGAGTCCTGAGCATGAAAAAGCTCCACACAGAACACACTACCAACTGACAGAAGTCATCCTACAGAAACACTTTCAGTTTCCTGAATTTAATATTGTACATTAACTCTTTAATGATGTACACTTTCCAAACATACAAATTAAAATAGAAAGAGACTTTGCTGACAAGATAAGGTCAAAGCAACTTCAACATATAGTTGGAACCAGATGATCTTCACGGTTCCCTTCCAATACAAGTCATTTTAGGATTCTATGCTTTCATGTCCCATATAATATTTAAGTTAAACCTAAGTCACTGACTCTTAAGTTTTTCCTCCTTTAAGCTACAGGCACCAAAGCTCAGACCAGGCCTACCTCCTAACAAGTAGTAAAACTTAAATGGTTCCTTCATGTATCCGTATCCTATGAAAACATGGTCCTTTCTATATACATGTCCACAAATCGTGAAAAGCCATACATATTTCCATCAGTAACATTTAAAACAGCGTCTCCTTCCAGGGTCACTAAACATGCACCAGGCTTTCCTGTTTGCCTTTTAACATGTTCACAGTATTAAGAAAATACCTTTATTACTGTAGTAACCACCATTTCATCTCTACAAATAAAGATGACAAAACAATTTGATCAGAATTTCTGGGTGTAGTTGAATTTCCAAGAGCTAATCTGAATGACAACTTAAGTAAAATCCATATTAGAAACTTCAGAATCAAATCAGGACTTTCTCCATTTTCAGGGAAATGCTTAATCCTAATTACCTCTTTAAACAATCATTAAGCAATAAATAGGTTAAAATAATTTACTACAAACTTAATTCTTCACGCCTTCTTTAACAAGTCTTTCTAAGAGATGGAATCAAAATCTTTTTCATTTCATTAGCAGTAAGACAGAATTCACTTAAAAAGAAAACCAGATATTTGCAGGGCTTATTTTCTCTTTACTGCTAGAAAATAATTTGCATTCATAATGCAAATCACCGTTTCTGGTGTTATTTCACATTTAGCATGATGGGACAGCATCACATTGCAGCAAGGACCTTGTCTTTCTCCCATTCCCCATCTCTCTATTTGTCTACCAAGAAAGAACTGAAATTAATATTCATTCTATAAAGGTAACTTAATTTTGGTACACTGTGGTGAATAACATTAAATCACAGTAGGTTTTGGTTTCACAATTAAATCCTATAGATGAGACACCAACACACCTGAAAACACTCTCAATACTAGCATAAAGTTTACTAAGGCAGCTTTTACTACTTCCTTGAGAAAATTCATATATACAACATTTCTGCAAGGAAGATTTAGATTTTGCATACAAGCTACTTCATTAAAAAATGGAAAAGCTAGTTCACAAAATTTAATCTGCCCTAATCTTGACAATGGGCAAGGTAAGATAGCTAGAGCTTATACAGGTTGTCTGTGACAAAAGGTGCATAACCAAATTGATGTCAAGAGATCAATTTTCTGACCAGTTCCATAAGACTTGTTTCTACATGTATTTTTCAAAGAAGGAAGAGACCAACACAACAGAACTGAACAGTTTCCTGACATAATATTAATTTGTCTAAATCAAGGAAATGACAGCACCAGAAACCCCATGATGGCAGTAACAGTAATTGCCAATTACTCCCCTCTGCAGTCTTAGCCTCATTCTTGGAAACATGTAAAAAAAATTTTTTTCCCCAATAATTATATTAAATCAACAACTTGTTCTACTCTGAACATGCCTTAATCTAAATTATTAAGAGTTAGAGACAATAAATCAAGTACAGTATGAAGTGGGTTGAGAAGTACAGCTTCATTCACAATTCCAGTGAGGTTTTATCACTAGATTACAGTTTTATTCTGGTACAATCCCTTGATCTCATCCCCTTAGCCTGAAAGCAGAACATTTGATTAAAAAGGAAGATAACTGAATTCAATCATATAGGACAGAATTAAAGATGCCTGAAAGTTAACCCAGCTGAGAATTTTTTTTTATTAGTTTACATCAACAAGATCCTATATTTAATTCAGGTTTTTTACTAAGAATTTAAAAACTGGTTTCTTTGGCCTTTCACAGCTTACTCTGTATTTCCAGTGTTAGTAGAAATTAAAAGTGCCCAGGTAAGAGCTGAAGTACATGATTAAAGCATTGCCATGATAATATGCTTAGCCTTGCACCATAATTATTATCCAAAAAAATAATTACCCCTAAGGTGAAACAATTTTGCTTGTTAATTTTATATATAAGCTTTTAAGCTGCATGTACACTTCAAGTGTGCAAGAGGTATGCAACAGGCTGACAGATAATTCAGCTTGCTAGAAGAAATATATTTATAAATGTAAGGAAAACCCAAGGTTGGGGGTTTTCCTTAAAAAATAAAAATTACCTGCAAAACATGGCATTAGCAGGTTATATAGATGAAACCTTTTGAGCAACCCCAATTATTTCACACTGAGCAACCATACTCCAAGATGGAAAAAAGGAGTAGCAGAAGGATTCCTAAGCCTTTGCATGTGGCCAAAGGCACAAGGGGAGTGCATGGTTCCCATGCACGTACATGTACTGGCTGACGTAAACTACAGATTCACTAGTTTATAAACCTCAGCTTTGAGTCCCTGTAGATGTGGGCGTTCAGCTTCTCAATGTTTACTGCCTGGAAGTAACACGATGAAGCCACAGCAGCAGTGCTACAAAGTGGGCATTCACAGCCCTCAGTCCTGCTGCAAAATCCATGCTGCCCTGTGCTCTGACTTGGTGCTGCACCCTCCCAGCCACAAATTATAGTGGTTCTTCACCACTACCAAGGACCTCTTCACCCTTTGTGCTATCAGAAAATGCCCTTGTGGTAATTCCCACTTGCAGCTTGATCAAAGACTACTCCCCTTCTAGTGGCAGACAAACTCATCTCGAAAACTATGACCTCAGCCCTGCCAGGCTGTCCAACCTTTTTGACAACTTCCAGACACTGAATAATTTAAGCAGACAGTTTACACATTACAAGCCATACTAAGATTGAACTTCACTTTTAAAGGCCATCAAGGCTCGCACAAAATGCTTCAGAATACCAGAATACATGAAGTCCCCCTTTGTTTGACCTAGTGAACACAGCTGGATGTTGCAGATAGAACAGCTACGAATACAGTTAACAGTCCCTTCCCCCAGCACAGGCAAATGGCCCCAAGGACCACAAGGACCAAGCAGAATATCCAGAATTTCAGTATTACCTGAATTAAGCAAAGCTAATTAATGCAAAACCAGGCCTGTCACCACCCTACCACACACGACGACAGTGCCTGGCTAGTGCACGGACAGAGGTGCATTGGATGTTTTCTGAAAAAAGAGATTATTCCAGATGCAGGAAAAAACTCAACTCTTTAGCAGTATTATTACTCAAAGCCTGCTGCTGCAAACATCTAGGCTTTATTTATCAACAGAGGACCAATTTTGGAAACTACTCCAAAACAGAACATGGGGACTTTACTGGTGCAACAGGACCTACACAAAATAATATCCAGGAGTTTCGCATTTAGTCTGTTCCAGTTCATGAAGCAATTGCTGCAGCTTTCCTTTCATTAAGGATGTTCAAGACTCAATGTCAACATTACTAACTAAAACGCTGCAAGCTACAGTACATGCTACTTACATAGGGAGTGTTCTAGCAACATCAGTCAACCAAAAATTTCATGGTTCAACATTTCTAAGGCTGAATGGGCTTTTTTTTGTGTGTGCAGATTTTGTATTTCAGAAATCTTTAAATCACATGACAACACTGTCAAACGTTGGAGGCAAAAGAGATTAAAATGTCGGTTGATTTTCTGATTACCCCTGACATAAAAATGAATCTTTTTGTGTTTATTCTTTCATTAATCCCAATGGCTATACACTTGTATTTAAGAATGTGAAACAGTAGGACTGTTGATTTAAAGAGAGGTGCAGTTCTATGAAAATTCAATAACCAGGTGTTACACTGCGTATGTGCTACTTTCTGGTTTGAGCAGTGAGTTCCTATTATTTCTAAAGATGACAAGAGAAACAGAGGAACCTCTTTCATCTCAAAAAGCACAAGCCCAACTGTCTACTTAATCATTAAATGTGCAATATCACCTCAGAAAGTGAGTTAGAACTTCATGGCAACTACACACCTCCTAGGACAATGCAGCAGATTAATTTCTATGTTGGACCTGTCACTGCAGTAATTATTTTCCCCAAAATACAACAACACTATCCTCAGGCACAGAAAGAGGATTTCTTTCTGATCTGCAATACCATACACAAGATGGTGTAACTTGTAGCGGACTAGTATGCATTCATTTGGAAAAAGACACAGGCAGACATAAAGTCACTTACAAAGTCAATTGCAGTTTAGCATTATGACAAGAAATAACATGCACCAATAAGCACCAGGCTTGCTTCCAAAGAGCAACACCTTTCCATGAGAGAAGGGGAACATTCCATTCAAGCATCGTAATCCCAAGCAGAAGTAGACAAAAGCTGCAAACATCCCCAAGCCTCGGTCACCTTTTCCCGACTCCTTCATAAAGCAAGGGAAACAATGGATGCTTACGCAGGACCGGTAACAAGCACCTGAAGGGCTGGAAGCACAGTGTCACGGCAACCCAGATCACCAAGCAGAGGCCACTCTAAGGAACACCACAGAACAAAACTGAATTCAGGAGTAAGATACACACTAAGGGAACACCTTCAGCCGATAAATAACACTTGAGACAGCCTGAATGGAACATGTACAGCAGTGTGAACCACGTGACTATTATGCTAAGAGATTCAGCTACTCCTAATTTAACAACCCATGCAATTGTGTTAATAGAATATTCTAAAAGTACCTAAAAAGCAACACTGACACACTATTTCAAAAGCTGTGTCTCAAATGCAGAACTCAATACAGATCAGACTGCAAGCCCTCTAAAAATTATAGTAAAAATCTTCATTTATATGTATTCACTTATTTTTATTTATTCACTTATTTTATTCACTTATTTATTAATTTATTTTATTTATACTTATTCAAGTTATTTTTTTATATTTATACGTATTTATACGTATCAGTATTTCACTATGTGGGAACTCAATTTTTTTTTTAAAAGTGGAACTGAAGCAAGCCATCTGACAAAGACTTTCATTAGAGCTGTAATCAAGTGCCAATATATTTTTACTACAATAGCAACGCACAAGGTACGTGCAACAATACATCTCAATTATGAAGACCCAGGCTAAACATCTGCTGTTATAAATTCACTTAGGGGCCGGTTTAGAATTGAATCAAGTTGGACTACATAAATTTAAAGCAGAGAGGTATCAGAGAGCTTGTTTTCCATTTACACTGCCAGATCAGCAGAAAAGACATTGCAGATACAAACCTGCAAAAATTCTGCTTTCTACTACTACCTTTTATGTGTGTGTCTTCAAAAATTGAAGAAACAAAAAGAACTAAACCACAAACCAAACTCTTACATGGCCCACAAAAAGGGTTTTGAGGAAATTATCTGACCAGCATTCATCTTCACCTTATGTATAACATTAACTGAAAAGCTATATCATACATTACCTAGGCATGGCATGCTTGGTATTTCTCTAAGGTTTCTGATAGTATTGCCTTGAAGCACAATATATAAGCTTTTACAGTGATTTTCTCTATTTCTGTCACCAGGTTCTCTCCTAGCCAGTGGTCAAGTAGACATAATTTTAAATAAAAATTATTGCTCCTAGCTGCTGCTATACTAGAAAGTGAGAGTTGTCCATTATATTTAGAAGCATTGCTTTTTTAGGGTATTAAAATATCTCAAATTAAAACAACTGTATGCTTGTTAAGGTAGAGTTGCAGTTTAAGTAAACTGATCAAATGGTTAACCTATAAATACATTCATAAACAGATTATACAAATATGCACATAACATTGAACTATTTTGGAGCAGCAGCCAGCCAGTGAAGCAAGACATCCATGGAATAGCGTGGGTTAAAGAAATTAGAAGTCACCGAGACAACTAAGCTGCATTACTTTACAAAAATTTTATTCTTTGCTGTTTATTCTACCCACTCCTGGATATTCAGACTCACCACACTGAAATCTCAAGTTTCTTTTTTAGTAGCTGTTTTTCTAATTGTCTCCTTTCCCCTCCTGTCATTAGAATGACAAACATACATAATGATTATTACAAAATCATCAGCAAAAGAAGAAAAAAAAATTAATCACATCTATTCACATGCTACTTCAACAACAGGGAAGTAGTCTCCTAATCTAACTTTGAATACAGACTACTTTCTATATGTAGATCTAGCTCTCTTTTATATCAGACATACCTAACATTAAACATCAGGCATGTGTGTAACACATTTAATCATTAATTCTAACACTATAATAACTAACAAATCATTAAGAGTTCACATAGAATGCAAAGAGAAACATGATACCCTGTTAAAATACCTGATACTAGTCAAAATTTACCTTTTGACATTAACAGGCAAGAAGAGGAGCACATTTGTGTGGTTGCACCACTCGAAATATCCATATTTTTTTCTAACTCAAGAAGATAAATGTGTTAACAAAGTGGTCGTGACATTTCTGGTGTCACATGCTGCTGCAGAGAGATCAACAAAGCATGAACTTCAACTTGTCAGATCAAGAGAAGCCAATTTTCAAGTGTTACAGCTCAAAATCTGCACATCTTAAAAACAGAGTTTAAATACTTGCTGTTAACATGAACTCCCAGACCTCCTGCCTTTGTTCATCTAGTGTAATCCATCATGCAAGCAATCCAGTTCACTTCCATTTGGCTACAATGCCTGTAGGATTACTTCACATATACTGTAGATTCTGGACTAAACTATTCCTAGGTGCCCAAAACCCACATATCTTCTTCTCCGAATGACATCCTCCTAGGTGAATACCTAGAAACCTTTCTATCAAATTTTAACTTCATAACAACATAATATGAAACAGCGTAACAATGCAAGCGGGGGAAAAAGCGAAAAAAAGGCTAATTTTCTTGCACTTGTGGAAATTCAAGGTCTAAATAGGTAACTAATAGTGCAAGACTGAAGTCTTACTGATGCCTGCTCTTAGGGCTTTAAGGGACGAATATTTTAATGCTGTCACTGCTGTGTTTGAGAAGGCTGCCACTTGCAGCATACCTTGAAACACTTCAGCTTTGAAATTACTTACTTCAGAAATCAAAAGAAAAGGCACAGAGGTATATTTCCATCCCCTGTTCCCGAGTGACTTAATGATCAAACAAATTCCTTATAGGCAGATGCAATATGGCAACAAGTACAATGGCTTAGAATATTTAATAGCAATCTAATGTAGTGCATCATCAAAACACAGAAGGAAAAGTAAGAATAGTAAATCACATAACTTTCTCTGGCCTTCCAATTAATCTAGACAAATACTTAAAAAGTTATTTTGCTAACATTTGTCTGTAAAAAAACAGATCACTGGATTCCAACCATGGTTTCTTGACCTTCTACCCCAACACAAAATCTTGTCAGCATAAATTGTTTCACAGCGTCACATGGGACAAGCCTTTTCAGCAGCCATGTCTATGCATGTTTACAGTCTTCCAGTTTAAAGCCCTTACAGCATTTAAAAATCAGCTTCTCCTTCACTGATCCAGTATCAGCCTAATGCCATACTTGAATAATCTGTCAGCACTTGATCTAAAGCAAGCGGTCGAGATTCTCCTATCCAGACTTAATATTCCTGCATCTCAATTTAAGATGTTACAAAACATCTTAAGCTTCTGATCATGGCTCCTCTAATAAGGGGGAAGTCTGAAAGGTGAACAGAAATCTATGCCTGAGTCTGTAGGAGGCTGTGACGAACGAGATCAGTAAGAAGTTACATGTAATATATTTTCTGCCTTCACTTGGAAAGCTGTCCTGGAAGCCAGTGGAAAGCGGGCCAGATTCCTGCAGGTTTATCACACACCCCTCCAACAGACACATGCAGAGAAACTGAGTATGCAAGTACAGATTTTACGACCTGTAAAGCTATTAACCACTGGTGACAGCCTGGACATGCTGGGTCATCACCATTATTGTCAGAGGGCAGGCTAATGACATGTTAACAACACACTGTCCACACTGGCATATCTTAAAATGAGAGAGTGGGATGCTATGAAGAGATTAATCATGTTTCCGGGATCCAGGATTTTTGCATGCATTCCTGGGCCCTCCAAAACCTGAATGTGGATTTCTAAGCAGCATTTACAACGGACTTGTGAAGATAAGAGAGATTAAAGATGCTCCTTATTCTTTCACTTTACTGAATCTAGCTGTCCTGTCCACCCTGGAAACACCTTCAATTTTCTTGTCAATCAGCATTTCACTGAGGGACAGACAATCCAAACCATAGTGTCTCAGATAAAGTGGCTTGATTATTGAGAGAAATCCGTAACACTGCAATTTGGCTCAGTTCTCGCTTAGGTAATGGCAGGTTAAGAAACTGTCCCAAGGCTTTTTGACTTCAAATGTTCACTTGTTCTAAGAATTCCCAGGTGTGGCCAAGCAAGGGACAACTTGAATATTTAACCAGAAGCAAATGAGTAAGAGAGTTTTATTCCAGGAATATCACTGTTCCATAAGCCACTCATGCACATGAACACGTATGAAACAGTTCCATCTGCTGCGCATCACTAAGTGCCTTATGGAAAGAGGTTTGCACTGGGTGTATAACACATAGCAGTTGTTTTCACAAAGAGCAGTTCAGCCCCACTGTGAAATCAATCCACTTGCTAATTGTTAGATAAACAGCTGAAACATGCTGAAACATGCATTCTACATACAGTCACAGACTGAACTGTTAACGGGTAATGACTCAAAATAACAATTCAAAATATTCCCCATTTGTGAACATGCAGGGTGGTTTGTTGAAATGGAGGCCGTCAGCTTTTGGGTGTGTAATGGCTAAACCTCTGAGCTGATATGACAGTCAGTAAATCACAGGCTACGAGTGTGTTTTGGTTCGGCACGGTCTGGTTTTGGGCAGCAGGGGGGCCGCAGAGATGGCTCATGTGAGGAGGCTGATGGGAGCTTCCCACCATGTCCGGCAGAGCCAGTGGCCGATGGCTCTGAAGATGGACATGCTGCTGGCCAGAGCTGGGCCAGTGAGAGAGGCTGG
>VXBT01007265.1:816452-850065 GCA_013400235.1 Oriolus oriolus | reverse complement strand
TTCTTTTTCTTTTTCAACTAAATAAATTGGCTACTTTTATGTCAGAGGAACTTATATAAAAATATAACCATACCAATGTAAACTCTTCCTCACTACGTTCAAAATAAGGAATAATTTTAACTTGGGATCTGATTCAATACTGAAATATAGAAGAGTAGCCCTTATACGCAGGTAATAGTTGAAATCACAGATATGAATTAAAGGATAATAGTAAAGTTAGCACAATTGCATCCATAAATTAGTCATCTGCTAAACTCCCTGAAAGGAGGAAGACAAAACAGTTGCCATGAAAATATTTTATGATATTTCAGTCCTGCAATATGAAAATATTTAAATACAGAATAAAAGGATTTTTCTGCTTGACTAAAACAATGGCTGTAAAGCTGAAACAGTGCATGAAATGCAATCAGACTGGAAACTCCTGGAGGGTTAGGTCTGTATATACAATATCAGCATGAGCAGAAGCACTTATAAAGATGGGGGCTTTTTTATATTTCATACATGAGGCACATGTAAAATCTGACTGACATTCTGAATTTTATCATGAGTGAAAATTTCTTACTATGAATTGATTCTTTTTTCCCCTCTGTCAGTTCTTGTGTCATCAATGCCTCTTGCAGACAGAGGTGGTTTGTAATAGCCTCCTAGATCCTTGCACCCACTCAGTTTCGATGACAGGATTGGGTTCTACTTTTTTTCTTATCCTTCAGCTACTATTTTAAGAGTTCATATGACTGTCATCCAGCATTCCAGAAATCTGTCAAAGCTCAAAGGCAGGAGAGTTTAATAGCAGATAGTTATGAATAGCTATTGCAGCAGAGTTTAAGTTTCAGACTGATTAAAAAAAGGTGTCTTCTCTTCTCTTCTCTTCTCTTCTCTTCTCTTCTCTTCTCTTCTCTTCTCTTCTCTTCTCTTCTCTTCTCTTCTCTTCTCTTCTCTTCTCATTTTTTTAATAGTAGCAGTGAGAGAATTAGCTTCTACACCCAATCCCCATATAGGATACATGCTCCTATGTGAGGATTAGGATCAAACGTTTATGTCTAGAAGCTCAAGAAAGAGCATGATGTTGCATGCCTGAAATTGAAACACTTTAATTATTTATAAGCATGATCAGTCACTGGAATAGTAACAAATCTACAGAATTTAGGCAATCAGGTATCAAATCATCAAGGCTTTAGGCAGCTAGCATACTTGCTCTCTATTCATATTTGAATGAAATATTTATTAAGTGACTTCTAATAACAAATGAATGAATAAAAATGTACTTGCACAGAAATGTTAGCAAAATATAAAGGAATATAATGACGTGTTATAAATAACTAGGTTCTTTCTCATTTTGTCTATTAAATGGATAAGAGATGTTAGTAAGAGGCAGAGAACTTCTTCATATCTTAAGTCCCATTTATCAGTTGAGAATATCAGAATAATAGCATTAAATATATACCATACCATAGTTGCTGTTACAAGATCTTCTGAATATTTATAAAGTAGAATCTGAAGAGTTTTTTCATTAAAAGAGCAGGAAGTTGGATTTGATGCTGTAATACTTCTTTGAAATATAACAGTATGCCTTTCTTACTTTCTTATTGTTCTCAGGCACACTGTTCCAGGTTATTCAGCAAATCACAGTGAATTGTTCTATTACCCTTCCCTAGGCTAAAAAAGACGTGTCAAAATCTGTTTCAAGAAACCGTGGCTCTATCTTTTGAGTGTTCTTCAAGGTGACTGCCTTCCTCATGCAATCCCCCACAGAACATACCCATTAAGGAATCACCACAGCAGAGAAAGCAGTCAACAGCAATGAGCACTAACCTGCTCTTGCACTGATTTCAGCCCAAGAAGTGGCTGGTAGCAAGATCATGCTAATGCAAACTGGCCTTGAGAGCTAAGAGCTCTGGGGAATAGCTCCCTGTATCTCTGGTTCCATCAAAAGAAATCAGGTTGCACTATCTAGGAGTAAGTGCATGACCAAAAAAATGCCATACGAGGAACAGAGAAATAATGGTGTAATGGAAGAAGTTTAATATATGCAAAGAAATCCACATAATATAATTTTTAAAAAATCAAAATCTGCCAATAGCATTTATCTATTTTGAATCACAGGTAATGATGTTAGTAAACACAATAAATATGAATGGTTAAAATTTCGATTAACGAAACCATTTAGACTAACCTAAGATACGGCTTAAGTTTTAATGGATATTGGTCATCAACAATAAGAAAAAAAGAATAAATTGCTCATGCCAGTAAGCAAGAAGAAAATTCCAGCTGTGTAAGGGAAATGCATGAGGTGGGCATACTAAATAACAGCATAACATCCAGAGTGTGCTGTATTTTTTCCATGCATCCTTATCTAAGTGTCTTAAATGTGGTGGTACACCTTAGCGTTGGAATACATAAGAATAAAGTGATCAGTGGGAAAGAGTAATAACAGCAGGGTGCCTTGATTTTGTTGCTGTGAAATTATCAGTGAAACTGAGGTTCATGATCCAAACTTTTTCTTCCTGTCCTCAGGAAAAAGGATTAATTAGCTTTTTCTTTTAAAACAGGTATGTTGGTAGACCAGTCATCCAGGAAATGTGGGGCCTGACTGGAGAGCAGCTGAGTCCTCATGGTCTGGTCTAGACAGGGATTATTTCTCCACCTTTTGTTTTGCGGAACAAAATTTGATGCTGATTGGGTTATCAGTAGAAAAACATAAGTAAGACTTACTCTGTAGTCTGAGGGGTGTTAGTAAAAGGTTCAGCTTCCTTTACTCACACTGGTATTACATTCTGTGTTAAAGACTCATCAGATAAGGTACTCAATTCAATGGCCCTTTTTGTATTTACAAATTCATTTCAGAAGTCCCTGAATAACCAAAAACCGAAAGGAAGAACATATAGCTGCTTTAAAAGTAGATGTTGCAGCAAACTTGTACATTTTCCTTTTGATTTTTTGTTTTATTTGCATTAACAGTTTTTATGTTTGCATTTGACTAAATTTATGGAGATATGGGGTTTTCCCTTTTGGTGTAATATGCAAGAACTCAAGAGAGTAGAGAAGGGAGGAAGACTGTAAAGAAGAGATAGGAGGTTACCGAAAGTTCCTGGAGATTCCCTGTGCTTTTGGAATACAGGAAATTATGGCACTGAGTGGCAGAGGGTTTGAAAATAGCAATAATTTTACTGTTATTAAACAGACTAGATATCCTATTTTCTGAATCAAAAAGAATGACATGGTAACACTGCTAAAGAAGGGAGCTTCTAGACCTAATAGCAGCTGTTTCAGGGACTGGAGAACATCTGCGATATGACCTGAGATCATAACAAGAAATAATTTATAAAGTACGTTGCCCTTCTCACATTATCAATAATTAAAAACTACAAGGAAAAGATCTGAATTTACAGAAACTCCATAAAAGGCCCAGTATAAGCAAGGGTATTTCTAACTAAGTTCCACAAATATATATATGCAGGAAAGCATTAATTATGGAATCCAAATTTATTGAGAAGTGCATAATTGGGCAACAATAATTTTTTAAAACTCATCATTCATTGGTAAAAATCTGTACTTGTTACTATACTGTTTGAAGCTGATTTCAAGGCAAACACTTTGTTTTTTAAAGACCATTTTACAGAAAGATTAATAATTAGCATAAATAAACATATTTTTCATATTTACTTTCATTTGAATGTTTTTTAGAAGAATTTAAAATTTTAGCTGTTATTTTACTGGAGATATTGATTTAGCAACAGAGCTGAATTTTTGTTAGTTCTGATTTTCACTTGTCATTTTTCACTGCTGTTCAACAAATCAGGAACAGAAGAAACATTCTAATAAATGATGAATTGTGAATCGAAAATTCAAAAGGAGCAGTTAAAATTCATTTGTTAGGACACAAAATGGAAAGAAACTTGCAAATAATTTCTGGTAAGGATTACTTAAGAGAGCCTTGTAATCTGCTTTTGAATATTTCATGCAGAATAAAAAAGAAAAAGAAAAGTGGCAGCAAAATCCAGCACATAAATCATTCATTTTGAATTATTCACTCATCTGTATCCTGGTAAAAGCTTAAATATAATTTCACCATGTTGGACCATGATGTGATGACATCTAGTGTTGCAATATTGAAATAATCTATTCTATCAGAACATGAAAAAAATCTCAGCAATTTGGTGTTTGAAATGAATTCTCCCTTCTGACTCATTTAATATCTAAGCCTGAGAGCAATTTGGTGTGTTTTGTAGCTCTTCCTGATGTTACAAAATACAAAAGTATAATTGAATTCTGCCAGAGGGGGAAAAAAAAAAGAGAAAAAAAAAGAAAAGAAAAAAAAGAAAAAAGAAAAAAAGACCAAAAAAAAAAGAAAAAAAAAAGAAACATAATTAAATCTGGAAATGCTTCCTGCTCTGCTTGATTCCATTTTCAGAAGTATTTTATATAGAAGAAACAAAACTGCACCAAGTTTTCTGAAAGCATAAAAGCAGCCCTAGGGGACAGCAATAATTATGTGATGCTGTAGTAGTCCAGAGCAGGCCACAAAGATGATCAGAGGGCTACAGCATCTCTCTTATGATGATGGGCTGAGAGTTGAGGTTGTTCAGCCTGCACAAGAAGGGGCTCCTAGGAGACCTTACAGCAACTTCCAGTACCTAAAGGGGACTGCAAGAGATCAGGAGAGGGACTTTTTACAAGGGCCTGTAGTGACAGGACACGGGGGAATGGCTTCAAACTGAAAGTGGGTAGGTTTGGATTAGATATTGGGAAGAAATTCTTTGCTGTGAAGGTGGTGTGGCACTGGAACAGGTTGCCCAGAGAAGTTGTGGATGCCCCATCCCTGGAAGTGTTCAAGGCCAGACTGAATGGAACATTTGGACAATGCTCTCAGGCACGTGGTGTGATTCTTGGGGTGGCCTGTGCAGGGCCAGGAGTTGGACTCGATGATGCTGATGGGTCTCTTCAAACTCAGCATATTCTATGATTCTACGATTCTATGATTTGAGCAGTCTGGTCTGGGAGAAGATATTTGTCCCAATGGCAGGGATGTGGGAACTAGATGATCTTCAAGGTCCCTTACAACCAAAAAATTCTGTGACTCTATAGAATCATAGATTGTCTTGAGCAGCCAATTATTATCAAGACACAGAAGATCTGCTGAAATAAAACTGGCTCTAAAAGAGGACACAAAAAATTTAAATCCTTTAAAATGAATTTTTATACTCTTAAGTGGCGAGAGCTACTGAAATCAAAAGAAAATTTTCCACTGATTTGGTTGGACTCTATCACATTTCTAGTGTACTGATTTGGGAAATGCTCAGAATTCATGATTCCTTGTCAGTAAATAGACATTTCTGTTCCCAGTAATGCATCAACAGATCTTGATTCTGACATCTATATTGCATAAATTCAATGCACAATTCCAGTATTAAAATCTGAAAATACTTTGTGCTTTGCCATAAGGTTGGTCAGCACAATGGAGATTTCAACCAGTCCAGAACAAAAATATAGAAATCCACAGGCTTTTAAGAAAATTATTTCTAAAAATTACTTTCAGTTGTATCAGTGAAACCTAGTTTTACAAAGGCCAAATTCTGCTATGATTCTGCTGAAGTTTGATCATGGAAAATTTGGAACCACTCAGCAAAGCTGAGCAGAGAACAATTTAAATTTTAAAGATTCATATAATTCTTTTAATATCATTGATGGCACTCCCCCAGTGCTTACTGCTAAATGAACACTTAAGTCCTTTGTTAAATTGAGGTTTAGCTAGAAATGAAATTAGTACCTACTCACCCAGTCAGACAATCAAAAATGTGTAAAAATAAATACTGAAACTTAGACAAAACCAGTACAACTATACAATCAGCTACCCATGTATTCAGAAAGAGCCAAATGACTTCTGGGCCATTAAATATATCTGACAACATATTGTCTTTTTCTTTGAACCAGTTTTAAATTTGTTTTGCTTCGTAATAGCTCTCTTCAACTCCTGGCCTCTTGTCCATGCTTTAAAAATAGAATTTAAAAAAAGAATAAATGAAAAACCTATTTTGCCTCTGAAAGCCTTGAGTTGTAGAGGATGGAAAGACATTAAACACAAAGTTCAATCGGAAGATGCAAAAGAAACCACTGTAAATATAACATTGAATTTGAAATAAATATGCTTTTCCAAAGCTTTTCCAAAGCAGAATAGGTCTCACATGATATAGCTTGACATGACAGACAGCACTGCTTGTCATCATTTGCAAGTGTAACAGGTCCTTAGGGCAGATTCCAAGTGGTGCTTTGGTTGTGTGTGTCACCTTGCATAATACAGACCTACTGAGTCAGGCTTGTCACCCTTATCACCTCTAAAAATCCCTCACAATGGATTTCAAAACCTAGTCTAATTTTCCCACAAAAATTTGACTTAGATTGGAAGTTCTTCAAATGTTTGGAGACAGAAAAAGATATATATATCCCCCTTGCAACTTAGATTTCATGCTTGGTCCTGTTGAATTCACAAAGGGATGTATGCGTCCTGATCTCCAGTGTGTCAGTCAGTGCAATGAGACACCTTGGACGGCCTCTGTAATTCGCAGAGCAGAGCAAGGCAGCTACATGAATAGAAGAACTTTTCCATGGGTTGCTTGATGCTCAGCATACCCAGAGAGGTAAGCCTATGCCAGCCAAGAAGCATGTTTTGGGTTGCTTCCTCAGACTAAAGCACTGGCTTGTGGCTTTGTCACTCTTTAGAACTGGATTTCATAGACAGAAATTCTTTTATATGTTTAGGAGCCTGAAAAAAAGCCACATGCTTGTCATTACAGCCTGGGGGTAGACAGTGTGTGACTGGGGTCTTTGGTCCTGCTTTCCTGAGCAATAATACCACCCAGAAGTGGAGGCACAGTGGCATCACTGAGTTGTTTTTTCTTTCTATTCCTCCTTCTAAAGGATGGACAGATTTTGGGGCCTAACGGAAAGCTAAAACCCTTGCATTTGCATTCTGGAGATGAGCACATCCTCCTGGAATGAAAAGTCCTGAATTTCAGTTCCTCCTGTCAATGCAGGTTTATGTCAAAGACTTTTTAATTCCAAAATATAAACATCTCCTAAAGTAGAGATCATGGCTACCATGACTTTGATACAGTCCATCAGTTTTGTCCTAACTACTCTGTAGAGATCATGTAAAGATTTTTCTTTGTATTTTCTATTTTGTCTGTGTAGCAAAATAGTTGGCAAAAAGATCTGGGACTAGTTAGAATTTCTTGGTGATAGAAAAAAACATGCATTTTTTACATTCGTGACATTTCCCCCAGTGCTATTAAGTAAGCACATAAATCAGAAAGTCTTTTATGTCTAAACTGATCAAGGTACTTTTGCTTTTAATTCCGCATTTATTTCAGTTTCTCTTCCTGAAGTCAGCATTTACAACATGAATCAATCGTATATGCAGACAGACCTTGCTTGAAAAATTGGTCCAGGAATTGTCTTTGAGTTCAAAGCACAAAGTCCACAGCTTCTTTTCCAGAAGTGTCTTCATTGAAAATGCTACAATTGTCAGCAACAAAAAAGGAGTTTTGAGAACTTATGTGCAATCTCAAAGACAAGACTTTTATGACTAGAAAAGCTGAACAAAGCACTTAAGATTTTATTTTGCCAAGTTACGACATATATCAACACCTAAGTAACATCTTAATATTTTTGAAATAAAATAACAAGACATTTTCTTACATGCACCATTCAAAATATTAGGCTTATATTTGTATGGCTTCAGTAGTCTGAGATATGACAATGTGATAATTAATGTCATGCAAAATTAAATAAATCATTGACACTTTTAATTTATTGAATACATTTATTTTTATTATACTGGTTCACTCACAAGCTGATATAGAAATTGTTGTACTCTGCATTATCTGGAGAAGCACAATAGCATTTGAAAGGAGTTGTTTGTGCTGCATACATTCAAGGAGATGTGTTAATGCTGATGATGATAATGCTCATGGTGTCTTTTGGACATACTTTCTGCTTTAGAGCTGCCTGTGATATTTGTTCAATAAAGCAAGCTTTTTTTGGTTTGTTGCGTTTTTGTTTGGGGTTTGGTTTTTATTTTTGCTATTTAATTCTTATTTTAGTATGCTTTGCCTCTTGAAGATCTACTCCAGGCATCTGAGTCTGGCAATCACTTCACAAGCTCAGTTTGCCAAAAAAGTTAATGCTGATTCTCTGGTACCTGCCACCTGCGAGAAATTGTTTGCTATGCAAGTGGTGAAACATTATCTTACTGATTGGGTCAAGCCCAGTTCATTTTCACTCTGATTTTTGTCTTGATAACAGTGTAGAGAAAATATAAGTTAAACCCTCGAGGGGGTTAACCAGCTTGATAGCCCAGATGGTAACATGATGCCAGTTATCTCCTTATTCTCTTATTTCTATATTTTTTTCTGATTTTAATGGCAAGCAGACCTCTTAACCTTGAAAAATAGGAATGCAGGATAAACAGTCACTCATGATGAAACTGGATGTGCTTGAACTCTCTCAAGTAGCAAGAGATTTTTCATCTTAATTTAAAGTTTTGCAAGTGTGCCTGCTTTTGGAAGTACCTTCTTTAGTGCTTCTATGGCATTAACATTCATGTGATGAAGATGGGAAAAGAATACTATGATTTGCAATTTATTTTCCACGTAATCTTTATTTCTACCAGAAAAAGACATTCTCAAAAAGGTAAAAATATAAGAAAAAAGCAATGAAACAGGGCTGTGCCCTGCCCACCAGTGCACTCCAAGGAGGGTGCTGGGTCATTCTCAGAGTCTGACTTAGCAAGGATTGAAATGTGAAACTGTAGTCTAAGAGATTGAAAGTAAATATGAGAAAAGCTTTTCATGACCTGATTTGCTAGACTGAAACTTTCACTACAAGCTAGTTCAAATTATGTCAAATTTTCCTACAGCTGGAATTACCCAACTGCCATCAAATGGTGGAAGTTGCAGGATCTCCAGTAGTGTCATATCAGGGGAATTTTTGGAAAAAAAGTTAAACTTTTTTCACATGTGATGTGTTGACCCTGACCAGCAACTAAGCACCCACGAGTCACTTGCTCCCCAGTGTAGTGGGATGCAGGAGGGAATTGAAAGAGGAAAAGTGAGAAAAATCTCATGGGTCAAGATAAAGACACTTGAATACATGAAGGAAAAACTGAGGAAAAAACCCAAGTGATGCAAAGGCAAGCATTCAACACCTCCCACTAGCAGACTGATGCCCAGCCAGTCTCTGAGCAACAGCTTCTTTGGAAAGAATCTGCACCTAGTCTTAAATGAAAAATAAGGTTTCAGTGGAGATGCTGGTAGGGCCTTCTGCAAGGAAGACAAGCAGATTGATTTTGATAAGGAAGAATGGTAAACAAACAGAAGAATGTGCAGAGACATGTGACATGATCATAGCAGAAAATGTCTTTTATTGCAGCATTCACAATGGATCTGACAGGATAATATGCATCAGGGAGAAGAAGAAAAGATGCAAGATCGTTTGAATTTGAATGAGTTTCATTCTTTAGTTGCATGCTTTAGTTTAATTTAGCTTAGGCAGGAATGTTCTTAAGCATATTTGTCTGACAGAAACTAATATTTGGGCAAAGCCTAGGGAGAGAGACTTACAGGAGGGTCTGAGTTAGAGGGGACTAGTGAGATATGGATCAGAAAAAATGAGCAGTGGAAATATTGTCAAAGACGGTGTGGGGAGGGAGACGATGAAACTGCTTTAGCTATCTCCTTGAGTGACTCTTGGTCTAGAGAGAAGCAGATCAGTCTAGAATACACATCTGGGAGTCAGTAAGAAAATAATTGTATTTGGTTTTGTGATGAGGTTACAGAGAAATTAGTCACAAGGGAGGATAAACAAGGAAGCAGGTCAAAGAAGATGCAGCAGAAGCGCTGGTTCTGAGATTGGCTAACAGCCATTAATGGCTGTAATAAGAGCAGCTTTATTTTGAGAAAAGATAAAAGCAGATTTGGAGGAATGTAGTGTATGTCTAATAGAGAGACTGTCAGCAATTATAAACAACATGTTGAGTTGAGTTAGAGAGGCAAACAAAAAAAGAAGACAAATAGCTGAAGTATTAGCAGATGATGAGATCTGGAAATGTGTATCAAGTACAAAAGTATTTCACACTAAACTCTTCATCAGATAAATGACAATTTCTAGTTTTCTCAAACTTAAACATATTTAAGTCTTGTAATATTCTGAAAAATTCTTCAGGCTGTATATCCTTCATGACCTGTGCTCTTCTGCATCTTTCAACACTTGTTCAAGGCTCTGAGTGCTTTCAGATCTAGCAAACACTTTTTACAATGAACCTGTGCAAAAGGAAAATTTCCAGTATGTCCATTGAACTTATTCAAGTATGGAATTTTTAAATTATTATTTCCCTGTCTCACAACTCTAATACCACTCTCTTAATTATGAGAACATTAGCTTCATAGCTAGAAAATTGCATTATTCAGGGAGAAGGTTTCTGCTTTCACAGTGAAATCTGAACTTTGTGAAAGATATTTGTCACTGAAAATCAAAAAAATGTCTCTTTTTTTACAAATTAAGCAAAAAATAAAATTATTAGTAAGTATTCCCCTGCAATCACTTAGTCAACCAATAACTGCCCATTCTCTTAGTACTTTCTTCCAGGATAATACAGAAAGTGGTGACTTGAGGGGTTTCAAAATTTGTAATTACTTTAGACTTTTGGGATTTCTTTATAAAATATTTCTATTGTGCCTCATAGAGAAAGTATTCAGACACAGATTTTTTTGTTAAACATTTAAAGTAATATTATTCATAGCTATAGTTTTAGTCGTATAAAGATGTCACAAGACTGCAGCTTCTAAGACATATAGTTGTTACTGGCCTCTTATGAGAGAGGTTTAAACAACAGCTCTCCATTCCCCCTTCCTATTTTTTCTTTTCACATTCGATAGTGATCAAGTTGCAGGAATGATTTTGCCTGTGGATTTCTTTATTTTGGTGCCAGTACATGTGGCTCTGAATTTGAGCCAAATGGAACAACTCTGCAGTACGTCCTCTCTTCTGGGTGAATCTGGGACAATGGTTGTCAGTGGTTGTGCTATACCACAGTCCGACTGAAAAAATCTGGAGAAGGAGAGTAATGACAACCAAGCCTGAGAAACCTCAAAACCATTCACAAAAATGAAGTTACCACCTCCAAAAACTGAGTCCACATTGAGCCAGTCAACTACACTTCTTGCATCCTCTTTTAAGAAAAAAAACAACATCCTTCTGCACATCCTTGGCTCTGTCTTTTGTGGTACCTTCTTTAGATACAGGAAGATACCAGGGCCACATCCATTCATCTTATGAGCACAGAGTTTGAGGATATGCTACTCTGGCCCTGGTCAAAAGCACGTGTCTCTGTGCCTGTCACCTTTCTAGTACACACGGAACAATAAATTAGGTGTGGTTTGATTTGTTTTTCAACAAAGACAGTTACGGTAATCCAGCTGCAGTCCCAACTTCTCCTGGGGCAGACATGGAAGATGTCAATGAAGCTCTGCTTAAATTAGGATTCTGGAGTTAGCTGGATTACTGGCCTCCTGGAAAATCATCTGCATAAATAATCTATTTTTATTTTTGAAAAATGATCTGAAACTGTTATGAGCCTAAAAATGAGGTTGTTACAGCCAGAGTAATTCTGAATCTGAAGGAGAAATGATTGAAAACTAGAGGACAAGTGAATAAAATCATAATTCTGCAGAAGTACACACCTCTGTCTATTCCAGAAAAATTATTTTTGCAAACAGAGATGTCTTTTCTCCATCACATCTTGGTAAGCATATGGGTACAACCTTTCATTAGCATGAAAGATTCTGAATATAGCAAATCACAGTAACATGAGGCCCTGCCAGTTTATTTGCATTAATTACAAGAGGAAGTTGGTACTGGAAGGAAGAAACAAACCCATTTCTGAGACTTCATTCAGCAAATAAATTACAGAAACCTTCTTCTTCTAAAGCAAGGAAGTTGAACTGTAATTTATGTTACATGCTTTGAACAAATTGCATGCTAGAATCATTTCACAAAATTGAAATGTACATTTACTGTGCGGGAATTTATAATTATAACAATAGAAGAGAATTTAAAATGTACTAATAAAACTTTCACTAAAAAAATTCTTAACTGGAATATACTGAATTAAAAATCACAGTTGATGAGGGTGTTTCCAGAAAGCTTATTTCAACCAAATACATCTAACATACTAATCTTCAATAGCTGCTGATGCCATTGAGGCAGTTATACTCTGAAATGGGATTCCTTAGATTCATTTAGCAGCAATCCAAATGTACTATGTGTCTTCATTTTCATACAGGTTATGTCTTCCTCTTAACCAAAGTGCTATTGTCCTGAAGTTGCAAAATGTACGAAATATTATACTAATGATTCGGTTGCAGAGTGAGTTGGATATTATGCCAGGGACTTTTTGACAAAGTGTCTGAAAGTGCTTGTCAAGATGCAGATTGAATCACCGAGTGCTTCCTCCCAGCCCTGTTTGGATGACTGGTTTATGAAGTATCTCCCTGACTTGGGGTCACCCTCAGTGCAACAGCTCTTGGCATAACAAAAGGAGTTGTGTAGCAGCCAACATGCATTTGCCAAGAACAGATTGTGTCAAGCTAACCTAATTCTGTTCCGTGACAGGATAACTGGACAGAGCAGCAAAGAAGCAGTAGTTTCATACATGCTGACTTTGATGGAGTTTTTGATACTCTCTCAGGTGTCATTGTCATAGCCACACCAGGGAGCTATGGTCTTGGGGAAACTACTGTTGGATACAATCTTGCTGGATAAGTGTACCCAAAGAGTATCTGGGATTGACTGGTTCCCAGGATGGAGGGATGTAACAGGTGGAGTTCACTAAGGTTTTTCTTGGGCCTCAGGCCAGGCTTGCTCAATGTATTAAGTGACATAACAAGGGCCAAGTCTATTAAATATACAGAATATGAAGCTGAAACTCATTGGGAAACATTAAATATCACCAAGGTGGCAACAGCACTCTGGAGAGAACTATGCATTTTTCCAGTTAACCACAGCCGTCTTTGTATGCTTGCTTAAATTGCATTGGTCTCCAAACGTGGTCTGTCATCCCTTGATGTTCTCCAGCAGAGAAGAAAAATGTAGAGATGAAATTATCTATATGCATATCTATAGCTGTTGGACAGGAAACAGTAATCTTAAATTGAAGATAGATGTCAAGAAAACACTCTAAGATTAGAGACATTAAAGATCTGGAGCAGATTGCCTAGAGCTTGAATCTCTTTCATTGGTTTCAGATAGCTGAACCTGGCAGGGTGGAGGTCCCAGATGATCTCCCTTGCTCTGTCTCCACAGAGGTAGGGATGCTACATGTCCCTTCCCTGGTTCCAGCCATCTGTCCAAATGTGCAAGCATTCCCAGTATGGGCAGACACACATGTGCATGCAGAGTACAGACATGCCTGTCCTCATCGATCCACTGCAGTCAGAGCATGCTGCTGTTACCAGTGCCTGTGAAGGGCTCAGACGGTCCCATCCTGCTCCTTCTCTCCTTCCAGGAGAGGACTGAAACTTGCAATAATGGAATATATAAACAAAAAGTATTTGTCTCTATCCTTACAACTATCCTTAAATGCCTGGTCTCTCTGGTTGCTGGCCCATGGACCTATGAGTCCTTGAGGGTCCACTCCAGCCACTGTCTCTCAGCTCTCATGTCAATGTAGTTTGCTAACATTCTCACACATACAGAATAGAGAGTATATCCACGTGAAAAACAAGGAAAATTTGATAAATGTCAAGAATGACATCATAACTGTCAGTCGCTTTTCAGGAGTACTAGACTTTATCCTGGAGTCCACTTAAGGCCTCTTTTCAAGCCATGTTATCAGACAACTTTATTAGGCAAGAAAATATGATTGTATCTTACCTCTAAGTTGTGTTTTTCTTTCAAATTTTATAGAGAAAACAATACATTATTAAAAGCCCAGTCAATGTGGGGTTTTTTGGTTGTTTATCTGTGTGTGTGTTTACTTGTTTGTTAACTTTTTCCCATGGTAAAAAGTGTTTCCTAAACTAAGTATAGAGACAAGTCACAGATCTGTGACAGTAACAGCCTGATTCCCACATGCTGAATACCTAAATGGCAGATTGGATTAGTGAAAGGTGTCCCTGTCCATGGCAGGGGTGTTTGAACCAGATGATCTCTAAGGTCCCTTCCAAACCAGTCTATGATTCTATAAAAGGTTGAATGACTCCTGTCATCTTTGCAGAGATTTTTTCTTCTGTATCCTAAGAGTCACAAAAAATGGGAGCAGAACAAAAACTTACAGCAAGAATCTGCAACTTAATACCTCAATATTTGGTTTTGTTCCTTAAAATGTCACTGAAAAAGTGTTTACAGTGAATGAAATAATCAGAACTGACTTGGTGGAATAAATACAGGAAAAGCAAACACATCCTAAGTTTCAGACATTTACCCTAAGCCACAGCCTTTCCAAGTTAAAGGAAAAGCAATTATTAAAGTACTTCTTTTCCACATTTTGGAGCTTACCTATACTTTTCAACCAGAGTCATGGTATCCTATCACTTTATCGACTAGACACTTTGCCTTTTCTTGCTGACATCCTACTACAGAGAAACAAAGAATTTATTTCCTTTTTCCATGTTCTAAGAATCCGTGTTTATACACATTTCAGTTCCTACATCCAGAATTTACTTGTTCATTCTAAATGTGCAGAGTTTCAGGACAGACATATTTTGCTGAAAGGACAGTGGAGAATGCCTGAATTAATGCTGCAGTGGTCATTTTCCCCTCTGCAGTATTTGGGCAAGATGGACAGAATTCAGCTAGCTAGGCTGGTTACTAGCACAAAGTGCGTGACAACATACACAAAGCTTGGTGGAGTTAGATCAGAGTTCATCTGCAAGCTTCCACTTAAAGCTTTTTGCTCAATATTTAAAAGTGACCTTTAAAAGGGAATTTCAAGCTTGTGCGGTTTAGTTCAGGTAATACTGTAATAGGCACTATACTTTATTTCTGGAAATCCCAACCAATACTAGTACTTAAACACCCCATTTTAATCCCCACAGAAATATTTCTATACTCCTAAGTTACCACCTCCTGCAGCCAGTAATGGTTTTCCAGTGAAACCTGGCAGGATTTCAGAGTCTCTCCCAGCTCGTGTCACCTTTCAGACACTGCTGGGTTACAGACACAGGCAGTGACAGCTCTGGCTGACCAGCACAGATATGCTCAGACCACCTCTTACGCTGATACGGCCTCTAACCAGAATAGGTTTCGGCAAAAGCAACCATAGCAATTGCCTGTGGTCAAAAGCCAAGCTGGGGCCCTGCTAAGGAATGTTAGGTACTTGAGCAAGTAATTGCAACGTGCTGGTGAGGGCACATGTTACCCCTACCTGCCTTGGTTCCACCCAGGGCTCTCATGGATCTACTCATAGTTCAACTTCTGACTCTTCAAGCAATCTAAATACCAACCTGTGCATGAATAAATTTTTATTGTTCACAGAAAGGAGTAGCAAATCACAGTGTTGTCTCACACACTGATCCTGCAGTCCAGGACCTGATCATTCATAACAAATATGCAACATAAATATGACTTTCACCTCTCTTCAAACAGTAGTTCAGGGACCACCTACAACACACCCAATGCCCTGGATAATTGAGATTCCTTCGTCATTTCATTTTGCAGTCTGAGCTCTACTGGGAGAGCAGCTGAAAGAGCTTCTTGCTCTCTTGCTCCCGCCCCTCCTCCACATCTATCAAACAGAGTCATATGGTTCCTGGTAGAAACCCAAAAGGAAATAAAGTCATATTTTTGATCAGAGCCAAAACATTGTTTTACAATAACAGCTGTCAAAACCTGGCCAAGAAGCTTGACTTTAACTGTGTATAAAATTTCAGTCTTCAGTGTGTACAATGATTCGTAAAAGGGTCAGTGGCATTGTCTAGGATTATAAGGAAGCACTGGTGAAAGCATTTAAAAGATCAGGGGAAAAAAAGTTCCGTGTCAATCAGCTTTTCAAACATTCAACTGTTTTTTTCTCCTTTCAGTAGTAAACCATGCTTAGCACAAAAGTCTTCGGTCTACATGCAATTAAGGACAGGGCAAAACCAGGGAAACATGCTGCGCATCAGGCCTGAACTGGAAAGAAAAGAGATTTCAAGCTATGA
This sequence comes from Oriolus oriolus, assembly GCA_013400235.1. Taxonomy (NCBI): domain Eukaryota; kingdom Metazoa; phylum Chordata; class Aves; order Passeriformes; family Corvidae; genus Oriolus; species Oriolus oriolus. Next base: position 833,872 of record VXBT01007265.1, on the reverse strand, counting down.
GTTTTGCTAAGGTACACTTCAGAATTGTTTTTGTTAAAAGACAATAAGGGCATTGTCTCCTCCTCCTCCCCCTCTGCAGGTACTCTAGGCTATTCTCTTCTACTTTGTTCAAAAACATTACCAATCCACAGCATATTAAAGGAATCATTGTTAGGCTGTGTACTCTTAATTCTCTTTCCAGACTGCTTTTCCCAACCATCACATGTGCCTGGCATTTTTTTCCTGATGTGATGTATATAACTCCTTCCAAAGCTCCTAGCCAAATGGCCAGCCTTCATCGGGGAGAGGCCACAGCTGCCTGTCCCTCACTGCAGAGACGTGCACTGGAGCATGGCTGGCACAGCTGTGCTGAGTTTATTCACTGGCAGACAGAGAAAAGAACCTTTCTGGCTGCAGAAAGGGAGGGAAGGGTCTATCAGTGGATAGAAGTTAATATCCAGAGAAAGCTGGGATTACCTCCATGTTTTGTTGGCTTGCTTAGAGTCAGCGGCTTTTCATTTGTTTGTTACTTGAAGACTGGAAGTGGCTGGAAGAAGCCAGGGAATACATGTACCCCAGCTTTGACAAGACCAAAAGGTTGAACAAGACCAAGGTTTGAACCATTGTTTTTCACAGTCTACACCTAGATCTTCAGACTTATAAGCAAGTTTTCTGTTGACCCGTTTTTCTTGGGCTGCATATGACACACCATCTAACTCTTCTTCGCTGTGCAAAGAAAAAAGTTTGCCTTCACATTATGTGCTTGTTTTAGCTGGAGTGGGGTTAATTTTATTCACTTTTGCTAGTATGGGGCTGTGTTTTGGATTTGTGCTGAGCACAGTGTATAGAGATGTTTCTGTTAATGCTGAGCAGGGCTCACACAGAGCCAAGGCCTTTGGTGCTTTTCAAGCTGCCAGGTTTGCAGGGAGGTTGGAGATGTATGGGAGGCTGGAAAGAGACACAGCCAGGACAGGTGACCCCAACTGACCACAGGAATATTCCGGACCATGAGACATCACGCTGAGCATATAAAGTGAGAGGAAGAAGGAGGAAGAGGGGGATATTTGGAGCAATGGGTTTTCCTCCTAAAGCCATTGCTACGTGTAATAGAACCCTGCCCTCCTGGAGATAGCTGAACACCTGCCTTCCCATGGGAAGCAGTACATTTATTCCTTGTTGTGCTTTGCTTTGCTTTCTCCACAGCTTTTACTTTCCCTGTTAAAGTGTCTTTATCTCAACCCGCAAGTTTTCCATATTTTACCCTTCTGATTCTCCTCCCCGATCCTGCTGGTGAGGATGAGAGTGAGTGAGTGAGTGAGTGAGTAAGTGAGTGGCTGTGTGGAGCTTGGTTGCTGGCTGGGGTTAAGCCACAGCATAGTATCACAAAGCTATATGAACCACCCATGTAAGACCTGTCTTTGGGAAGTTCTTGTGCCTCATCTATATCACTGCAGATCTTCTGCAAAGTTATACTTGGCAAAACACTGCAAAGGGATTGTTTTTGATAGTAGCGTTAAGACATTTTCCTAAATTGCTTCAGTCATATAATGAAATAAACTGTATTTCCAGTACAATCTTTTTCTTTAAAAAAGTGTTGTGCAGTGTTATTTTGTTCACAAATGCAAGTGAAAAATTTATCCTGGCAACATTTTATAATGTAGATCTGTCTGTGGTCATTTTCCCTCAAATGGGACAAACTCCAAGTTAATGTAGAAATTGCTAGTGCTGCAAACTCAGATTTGAGAACCTGAAAGTGAGGTTGAACCCATGCTTTCTAATGCTTAATCATCCACTTAGAACTGGAAGAAAAAAAGCCCCAAACACAAACCACTTCATCTCTCCAACAGTAAAGTAAATGCAGTTGTCTTAAGTGGACATTCTCAGCACGTAATTGCTCAAAATTTGTAAACAAGCCAGTTGTTGCCATACAAGATGGAAAAGACTACAGCTCTGTTAAATTCTTTCTGCTGTGATAAAAGGTTTTAACAAGGCAGTAAATTTGTTTCTGTCAGCTAATAATCCCAACCAGATACAATTTTTAATACAAGGTTTTATTATATGCAAAGGATAGACCTCTTAAATTAGAAGGTTCCAATTTTACAGCCAGTTATTAAAGACAGTGTGATGTCTATTTATTTTGAAGAGAGTGACTTGCTGTGCTGACTGATAATACATTTTTTTATATTTCTCATCTTTTATAGAAGTTTCGAAAGTAAAACTACCTCAGGCAGCTACATGCAACAAAATGAAATATAATTAGAAGTTATCACAGAAGACCTAGCTAGACAGAAAAGCATTTTTTTCCCAATAAAATAATGGAATTTAAAAAGCCCTCAACTTTTCCACCCCAATTTTCCACTCCAGTTCTTCATTAAAGATGATCTCTTGTCCTTGCAAGAAAAAAATACTTCAAAAGCAATGAAAATTTTTCTAGTGAAAAAGTTTTTTTAAAAATTAAATTTAATTTTTTTAAAAAAAATCGCAGGTCCGTTAAATAATTAGCTGTTAAATAGCAGCTACATAAGGCCTTTGGTGGATAAATTCTTTTTTGGCACATCTAATTTCAATTAAGAGTATGAGGTCTTAGTCCATGTACAATTTATGTACAACCACCTTTTTTTTGTTTGTTTTGTTTTGTTTTGTTTTGTGTTTTTCTTGGTTTGGTTTGGTTTTCTTTCACTTAGATGGACTTTGTTAAAACAATCCTGTTTAAAAAGTAGAATAATCTTTTTGGCACAGCAAATAATTTCAGCAGTCTGCTTGCAAATTGCCTGAGTGAACTAAATTCAAGTTAAGTTCACAGAAGAAAAAATTATGATAAAATTTGCCAATAACTTTACTGCCCAAAGGCTGGTTGTACAGAACACAGGCCATTATTGCAAATGCTCCTCTGAAAATCCAGGTGTCATTCCAACATATGCGGCCAAACTCCTGTGGAGTAGACAGGACAGATAGATAGGGAGTTCATGAAGAGGATTGGATTCTCCCTCTATTGCGGTCAGGGATTCATTGTGTGACACCATCAGTATCAAAGCCCAGGAGTTGGTAAGAGGGTTGTGAGAGGAGGAAAGTGTGCTGTTAGTACCCATATGGAGTGAAATGATCCCTATCTGTCCAACTACATGTTATTTTTCAGACTACTTGTCATCTAATTTTCTACCTTCTTTGTTATGTCAATAGCATATTTCAAGGGGAATATAATGAAACAGAAAAAAAGAGAGACAACACTATATCAGCGCAAAAATATTAAGGCAAAAGTTAGAAGTAGATATAAGGTCAGGTGGACAATATCTTCTTCAGTTGGGTTTGTTGCCAGATAAAAATTCTACATGGAACTTCACTTCTGAGCTCTCATCCCATGATATGAAGCATTTTAGTGGCAATGTGGCCTTAAGGACTCTGCTCCTCAATTTTATTTCCCGTAGTGCTGTAGTAAGTACTAAGAATATGTTGGAGGGGAAAAAACCTCTTTTTGGCTCATGAAATTTCACTGAATTTATGTCTCCTATGCTGAAAAGGAAGCAAAAATGATGATAGGAAACCACAGAAGAGGCAGAAAAGAAGAGGATTATATGGACAGATCTTACTCAGGGTCTACCCTTTCTGCCATGGAGTGAAAACCTCTAAGGTCTCTGACAACGGTATTGGCATTTATTCCTGAAATCAGGTAAAAGAGGTGTTTAAAAATGTTAGCTAAATTGAATTTACTTATAACTCTGTGAATCTAACAGGAACAGTTTACCAACTTTAAAATATTATTACTTGAATATATTTCACACTCAATACACAGCAAAAAGGGCTTTCTTTCTCGAGATTAGGTGCCTTAATACAAGCAGTTTTAAATCACATTTAATTCAGCAGATAGAATACCTTGCGTAGATTTCAGAGGTCTTTAATTTATTGTCAACTCTTTGGATGAAAGTCTACAAAGCAGAGTAAACCACTGGGAAATATTGTTAATATTTTACCTCTGGGTAACACAGTTCAGTTGTTCATTCTCTCTGAAACAAAGGCAAATAAAAATGTGTTTCCTCGTGGTTCCCCCTATGTTTGAAAGGCTTGAAACAATTAAACTGTGGTCTCAGAGACACTATTACTCCTATAATTATTGTCTCAACACAGTTCTTTGTAAATCTCAAAATATAGTTCAGTTAAATATGTTAATTTGACTTCCATACAACAGAAGAAATATGGCTGAAATAGAAAAAAGATATTTGTTTTGATGTGTGTTTTTTAAGTGAATTGCACTTGTTTATTTCCAAACCCACATGTTTATATAAAGGCTATGAACAGATGAACTCATTACTCACCGAAAAAAACCACAGATGGATTGCTCTGCAAAACACACCAGCAAACATTATAAAAGGTAGGATTCCTAAAGTTGCACTCCTAAATCCAGATAAGTGATCTGGTTTCCAACAGAAGGTTTTGAGTGTTAAATAGTCTTTCATTTTCTAATTGTGGGCTGAATTTCTTTCTGAAGTTAAGTGTGAACAGTTTAGCTTAATTTTTATCTTGGTTTTTTTTTTTCAAGTTGATAACCATTTTTTTTTTTCCATTTGCCTCAAAAGACTCATAGAGAAGAAACTGGTCCATACAATTGGTCTGCTCTCACAATAAAAATATTCTATCTGGATTAATTTCAAAGGCCTTGAACAGTACAAGAAGTAGGATGTGAAAATCAGGAGAAAATTAAATACAACCTTCACGCCAGACTCCAGCATCTTGCTGCCACACACAGCCTGCATGAATTTCGTTATTAGAGATTTTGCTACAAGCAGGATAGTGTTGGTAGGCCTAATGGAGTTGCCTACATTTTCTACTATGTTGCAATAAACTGCAGATTCTTATTAGAATCATAGAATCAAATAGTTTGGAAAACACCTTAATGATCATTGAGTCCTACAATTAACCCAGCACTGCCAAGTCCAGCACTAAACCATGTCCCTAAGAACCACATCCACATGTATTTAAATACCTCCAGGGATGATGACTCCATCACTCCCCCGGCAATCTGTTCTAATATTTGACAACCCTTTTGGTGAATTATTGGACAGTAGCACACAACTGTAGAATTCAGGCTCTGGTTTCACAGAGGTTTTTGTACATTGGGAATTTTCAACATTAAAGAAAAATTACTTCTATACCAGCTAAACAAGGTTTTCCTGTGCGTTAGGTCTAATTTCAGCTAAGGTAGTGATAATTTCCAAGGCAGATGATCATAAGTAGCCATGAAATAGACCCATTTAGTGGCAAATATAAAGTGCTAGAGAACCCACTCCTCTTTTGTGGGTTTCTAGCCCTCATCCAGAAGCAAGATGGGTATCAGCACCACTACTGCTTACTGATAAAGTCTGGTCTAGGCTCAAGAGGTGTACAAGCATTCTCTACAATTGCTCTAGGTGATAATTTTCCAAGGAATTCACATAAATTCAAGGGAAATAAAGAAGACTGAAGAATAGGGGTATGTAGAGGTAAAATATAAAGAGGTAGTCTGATTAAAAAAACAAATCAAAATCATATCTTCTCTAAGAAAATAGCATAAATAGTGAATTGGTGTTCACTATTTGTGACAAAAAGACCTGTGCATCGGACAAAGGATATGTTTTGCTTTGTACATGGTGAAATGGAGAGGTCAGAAGACAGGGGGTTGGGAGATGTGGGGAATTCTTTGCACTGACTGCAGGCAGAGAGCAAGGAGTGCCCTGACAGAGAAGCTTATTGTTTGCTGCCTTGTCTGCTAAAAATGAGCTTCTGAAATAAAACACGAGCTATCTGAAAACAGGGTGCCAACATGATCTAAACAGAATATCAAATTCAGGAGACACAGAGGAAAAGTCTCATAAGATAACATACTTCAAGCATTTGAGAACTTGTCTTTTGGGTTTGGAATCGTTATAAGAAGTTCCATAGAAGAGTGTGAAGTAAAACAAGTTTCTGAAATATATTGTATCTTCCTTTGCTTCATACAAAAGACCACTGCCTGTGAGTTTCTAGTCTCCTAAGGAACTGGGCCAAATCTCACTTCAGGGGAAATTTTTCCTCTAATTCCAAGAAGGACTAATTAAAAACATTGCCTGGCTATTCAGGCCCCTTAAGAGTAGACCAGACAGACTGTTGATTTTACAGCTTCAGTTTAAGGTCAGACTCCTGGGTTTGAACAAGACCATTAAAAAGCCACACAGCACCATTTGCAGGGTCCAAGAGGAATGACTCCCAGAAGCATCACCTAAAGGGCCAAATGAGGCAAGGTTAGTACAGGTTGGTTTTGGAGCCTGGTAGGTGCATGTACTCCAGGTTCATCCCACATTCTGACTGCATACTTCAGCATCTGTTTCTGTTTCACAGTGTCATGGAATAGGCTGAGTTGGAAGGGACATTTTAAAAGTCATCTAGTGCAACCTCCCTGCAATGCGTTTTGCTTATGCATTTTATCCAAAGATGGCTTAATGAAAAATCCATGGCAACAGGGACCAGGATGCAGTCCCAGGAGAGTGCCTTTTACACTAGACAGAGAGAAACAGGCCCCTGCTTATTTTGGTCGCTTTCTCTGTATCCCCATGAATCTTACATGTCTGACTGCAGAGTGGTCTAGACATTTTTTTTGGTAACATCCCCTGTAGGTTTCCAATGTAATATTAAATGAAGTTGAAAGAGCGTATGAGGGCTACCTCTTAAATGTCCTGTGACTTTCTTGCCCATTATCTGGAGTACAACTAAGCCAATTTATTGCTACTCAAAGCTAAAGATTTTATTTTTTTCCCCTCATCTATGCTTTAATTCCAGCTCCAATCATCAACACTCAGAACAAATTTAACTGACACCCTGCATGTACACAGTATCTTTCTCTGAGATGTTGTTGAAGCTGAGCTTTTATCTGTCAGTTTTCATCTATTATTTGGTAGTTAGGAGAGACACATGCAGGATTTCTTGTATAAATTATTGATTTTGTATTGGGTGAGTCTCATAACTGCATGTCAGAGGTATTAAATAGGCTAGAGCTATCACTGCTGGCTTTCCTCAGCAAATGTGCAGTCTCATAATAGGTATATTTAGATTTTGACACACAGTTTCAGCCAAATTTGTTGCTCTTTTGTGGGGTTTAAGTTATTATTTGGTTTGTAAAATGATGAGAAGCTCCCGCAGTGTGTTGAATTTGGGGGCCCTCCTCTCTGAAATTAAACAGCCATAAAATCTAAAATCAGAGACATCTTTGAGCCTGGAATGAATTGATATTCAATCAAGCTTGTTTACAAGGAAGAACAGGAAAAGAAAACTCTTTCTTTTCTATTTTTCCCATCTATCCCAAGCCCTCATTACCTGCCAAGCAGTACGGCTTAAGCTTCTGGGCTCAAAGAGAGTTCCCAGTCCAGTTTTGGCAGATCTGGCATAAAATATTCTGTGTCTTACTCCCTGACCATGCTTGGACAAGGTAGGTGAACACTTTGTAAACTAAGAAGCCAGGAAGGCTGATATAAGAGAACTCTCCTGTGATTTCCTGGCACCATGTGTCAATACTGATGAAAATGGGTTTTGCCCTTAAGAGGTTCATTGAAATTGGCACCATGCACAAAACAAACCCACTGCCACAGACCTTGTGGGGATGCTTGAACCTCCATACAGACATGGCTATGTGTCTCCTGGCAGAGAGCTCAATTCAGAAAGCTCCTTAAGTGAGATGTGGCATGTCTACTTCAGTGCAGACATGCCCTAAAGGAAAATGTGCTGAACTAGAGAGATTATTTAAAATGCAGAAGCAGGAGAAAACGAGAGTTCTTTGGTTCAATGCTCTCTAGTCTGCCTTGACTAAACCATCAGTAGAGTCAATTTAACTCTTCAAGGGCTGGACATCCTGAAGATTCAACATATTCCTGTCCAGTATCACCATTTCATTCCTTTCATGTTACTAATACAAATGTTTTCATGGGGTCTATTAGTGTAATTTATTTATTTATTTATTTGTGTTTTTTAGAATGGGACAGTTCAGGTACTAGAGCTGTGCTGTGCCTTATGAAAACAAATGCTAGATTATTCCTATATAGTAAAAGAGTTTGATTTGATGAATTAATAACTGGCAATCAGATGATTAAGATGCTCCAGTCACAGCAGGACCAGATGTATGTCTTTATCAACACTTCTTTTACACTTCTCGCCTTTTATCAAGTGGTTTTTTGGTTTTTTCTTTGTAAATATGGACATGTCTTCCTGTCATTCCATTCAGGAATGAAAATGAATTTTGAAACCTCTAAAATTTTCAGGAAATGAATGTCTTGATTTTGTCTTCCTCTTTTCTTCCGGTCTCTGTGGGCGAGCTATACCTATCTTTTCCTATTAATAATGTCATCAATACCACAAGAAGTCTAGAAAACTGCATTCTAATTCAAGATGATATTTTTGCATAAATATTTTTATATTCTGCATACATTTTATGTCTCTTCCAAGTCATAGGGGCCCAAGATTGGTTCTAGAGAAAAGGCAATGAAAAGCTCATAGACTGAGTGAACAGTCCTTGAATAGAGACATCAGGAGATAGAGAAAACATGTATGTTTAAAATGTTTTCCTGGACATTGATACAACTACACATTACTGACAGTAGGAATTTAATGATGCTAGGGGGATTTATACCAGTTCTAGTTCCAGTATAGATTAAAAAAAGGCTAAAAAAGGCTATAGTGCTCTAAAGTATATTTTCTTAAATAATGTCCATTTCAAGATAGCCAAGTTTCAATCTTATTTGATATTATTATGGTTACTTTGAACTTTCATGCCAGACTGCAAGGAAAAAAGTGACTACTTTGATTCCAAGGGCCTCCTTAAAAAAATGCTCTTTCAGGGTGCACACTTGAACTAGGCGAGAAGACTGCATGAAAATAAAACAAAGAGTCACGCTTCTACCACAAAGGGATAACTTCTTCTGACCTGCTCTGTGTACTGAATCACTTCATGGGATCTACTGTTGCCAGACTTTGCTCACATGCTCATGCAATGAACATGTTTTGTCTTGCATTAATATTTTAAGCTAACATTTGCTCTGCTCCAAGAGCCGTGCAGTCAGTGTTGCTTTCTTATAGCCTAACCTCAGGCTGCCTATCCAATAATGCTATAGATCTCCAATATTTTCCTAACTGAAATTCATGGGGTGGAACTGTGGGAGCCGTAATAGACTGTGCAGTAATGCTCTGGTATTTTGCTTAGCAGGAATTTTTTATAGCTGGAACCTGTCACTGTTGAGAAGGGAAATTTGCTCTTATGCATGAGCAGTGATTTTGAAAAAACATGATCTTTATGAGATGTATTTGATCTTCGTGCATGTGTCTACTACAACTGCAGCATTTTATTCAGGCTCAAAGAAATAAATCTGACCTATTTTTTTCTCAACCTGTGAAATTTTCTGCAGAAGTTTTGTCTTGGAATAAAAGCTTCATGGTAGTTAAGAACCAAGTTTCTTTGAAGCTGAAAAAGAACCAAGTTTCCTCGAAGCTGAAACAGCCTTGGGGGGGGCGGGGGGGAGGGAGCGAGGGAAAAGTGTTCCAGCTGTCTAAGAGTTTTGGGGGAAAAAAAGGATGAGAGCTACTGTGGCACTGAAAGAAAATCTGGAGCATTGTTCTATCTTTCTATGAAGGACAAGACTTCAATCTAGCCAATAGGATACTTCTGAGATATTTTTGACATATAATTAGCTAAGTAATACAAAATAATAATAGCAGCAAATGCATTAATAAACAGTAAAATGCCATCATATTCTCCAGGGGTTGCATTGCAGCTCCCAATTACCAGTGCATGTGCAATAATGATATCTCTAATCTGTGGTTGTCTCTGAGTACTTTGTCACCATCATGGACTGGTGCCCTGTTTGCTTGTATGTGCTGTAATCAGACATAAGGGTAGCAATTATTCTTATCAGCTGTGAGACTTGTAAAAGAAACAGCACTAACACCTAGGTAAAGTTCACAGCAAAGCTGGGGTTGCACATATGATTCCAGAACAGACTTAGCACTTTGGGGTCCTCAAAGAAGAAAATCAGTTTTTCAATAAAAGACAAGTGAATCAACGGGACTAAGATTATAATTTTTACTTTAACAGTGAATAAGAAAAGAGAAAATGAGCAACAAAATAAACATTCTTCTGAACCACTGGAGCTTGTGTATGTGAGCATATAATGATTCAAAAGACTCTTTCTTTTGACTGTGTTTGGCAGAAATGCTGTGGAAACATATGACCTTTTACATACTCATACAGAGAAAGATGAGTTCCTGCAAACAAAACAAAGGCATTCTCAGTGAAATTAGAAGGGGAGACCATCAGTTCTGAGAAATCCCAGTCCAATGTTTTCTCATCTGGAAAAAATCTAGACATCAATTTTTTTTTTGGTTAATAGTATTTTTTTAATATGTATTAGATAAATTAATATTTTTCATATTATAGAAGAAGACAGTTGTTACTTAAAACAAGAATTAGTTCTACTTTACTGCAGAAAGTGAAGCAGGCTAAGTGGGACTCTAGGACCACCACACAACATTTTCCACGAAAGTTCATCTGAAGTTTTTAATAAAATTACATTAAAGATATCTCTTAGCCCTTTTGTTTGTTCTCTCACTTGTGTGGTCAAATGCAACCCTGGCATAAGTGCAGTTAATTTCAAGGTGTTCCATTAGGATGGACTGGTTTGCTTTTAGTTAATTTGGAGTTTAGGAAAGAGGGACGAGACGAAGGACTGACCACTAAGTGTCAAATTTCCTAAATTAGTTAGGTTCCAGATTTGTTTTGATCATAAATTTTTCAGATACACTATTCCTTCTTCTTTCAGATTCAACCGCTTCTGTGCTTTAGTGAATCTTAGAGATTTTTTTCTTTTAGAAAGAGTGAGCATAATTTCTTCAATGCCCTTTCATTATTTAGAAAGGTTGTACCTAGTCTTAAGATATTGACAAAGGTGGGCACCAAAAAGAGTTAATTTCTGTGCTCACTTTTCTGAATCTCTTATCAGACGACACTGAGTCAACAGTTTTACTGGGTCCCTTTATCTCTGTACACATTTACTACGTATGAGCTTTGATTCATTCTGCTTGAATAAGTAGGTCCCTTTTCTCTTACACTCAAACACACTAATCTGTAATTGAGTACCTGTAACTGCTACACAGGCCTTGAAGGAAACCTCTGGTACAATGGTATATCTCATATATTCCTGTACTATGAGTTGTGGGCCCCATTATTTGAGTTATTAGCTCTGAAAAAACTGTGTCATTTTTTTCTTAATTTATGTTAAGTCCTTGAAGACAGCCTTGAGTGACACCAGACAACCTCATAGTTCGTATTTCACACCGCCAGAAAGATGGAAAAAACTGTATGTGTATGTTTGTGGCAGTTTCATCAGTGCACAACAATAAATGCATTTAAGGAAGTTAAGTTTGAATGTTTAAAGCTGCAAAGCAAACACCCCAAAACATAGGCATTGCAGGTGATCATACAAACAGGTTTCTCTCCTCGATTTAAACCTAGATTTGATCATTTAAACAAATTTCAGTATCCTCTCAGAAACATCTAAATGAGTTAGCAAGATTCACTAAAATTCAGTGCCAGGGAACCTCCTGTAGAGAAGGTGAATGCATCTCTAGTACAGTGGTGTTTTACTAGTCCATGCTGATCTAGTCACCAGATGAAACTAAGTCTAAGTCACAGTCTGCCCACTCATTCAGCTTTTAAACTCCCAGGAATCCTATGTTTTATTTAACTTACCTATACAAAAATATAGGACTACAACAGAAACAAGCAAGACAGTCTGTCTCTTGCAAGGCAAGATTTGGTGCTACAAAGAGAACGACTGTAAAACATTTACCCAAATGTATGATATCATGAAGTAAATATGTTCCCTTATCTTCCTTTCAGGCAAATTGTTTAGACCCTGGGATACACGGAATGCCTTCACCTGTGTGAAGTCCCTAAAGAAAAATCTAACATGATCTAAAACTGTGATTCATACTTAGATTTCCCAGACTTTAATACCCACTTCTCCCTCTGTCCCATGTTTCTGGGAGAGGAAATCACATGCTCCAATTTTACTTTCACTGCACAAAGGAGTGAAGAAGGGCCAGAACTGAGGTTCTTTCATAGACATTCTTGTTTGAACCAATTTGGACTTTACATCTGAAGGTTGGAATTTTGTGGTTAGATTTGATGGTTGCTCATTTCATTTGCTCTCCCCTAAATGTTAGCTGCTCAATAGCTTGCTGAGGATCTGGAACCACAGCTGAGATTAAATATCCTTGTCTCTTGCTGCTACACACATGCTCTCATCCACGCACGTGATCATGTCTTGAAAACCAAATGCATTATTTGCAGTGTGCCGAAAAGAATCTCTGTTTGGAGAGTTCCAGCAGCCTTTTCTCCATACCTGATCCTGGCATGGTTAAAACCCTGGAAAGTCACAATTTACATTCCACATAGGAGTCCTGGATGAGTGAGCAGCGGAGCCATACAACAGGATATCCAGCTATTGAGTGCTGCTGTCACAGGTGGCCAGCAGTGCAGCTGCAAAGAGCTTCCTGCCAGGAGGGCAGAGCGGGTCCACAGGAAGAAATGTTCCTTTCCTCTTCCAATCTGTTTTCAACTATAAAGGAAGGCCCAGGCGCACACTCCTACAGTGGATGTGCCTACACAGCACTTTTCAGCCAGAGCAGAATCTCAGCTAACTTTTCTAACAATAACTGCCCGAAGTGGAGCAGGCCATTCACAGGGCTTCAAACAGTGGGGAGCCCTACCTTTAACACAGAGAGGCCCTTGAGAAACATTTCATCTTGATTCTATTACTGCTGTGCATAATCGTATCATCATTTTATAGCTCACTTAGGAGCAGTCAGGGATGTGCAAAAACAGGACAACAAAAGGAGAAACTACCTTCCTCTGGAGATACCACAAGTAGGCAATTCATATGTTTCCTCTTTCATCCCACAATCGGCCACAAAAACACTCAAAAGAACAAAATTGCTTCCAATCAATTGTGGATTTTTACTGTAAAAAAGGAAGGAGGCAGATGACTTCTGTCTGTGAATTTTACAAGCTAACACTTCAAATCCTGCACACTAAAATCCTGGTTAGGTAAAGGCAATGAAAAAGGAACAGGGTGTTAGTTCACAGCAGTGTTAACAGAAATCATGCATAAGTTCACTGTGTTCTGAGGAAACCTGAGCTTCTTCCCAAGAAGCTCTTGTGCTGGAGAGACACCAAGAACAGAGATTGTTTAAGAAAGGGCAGGTTTCTGAATACTGTTAGTAAGGTTAAACTTTCACTGAGACTAAAGAAGAACAGACAGTCAAACAAATGGCAGACAAGAAGTTGAATATTTTCAGTGAATATATGTGGGGCTCATCCATCTCAGATGAAGAGCAATTGTAAATTTCTTCAGAACTGGGACATTGATGTCAGTCTGAAAGGCCAGTGAGAACACAGAAAAAATTTTGACTGATGTCAGGAGATTTCCCAGCTCCCATCCTACAGGCTCATGTGCTGCTGAAGGCATGTACTCTTATTCCTAAGAGGTCCTGCAGTCTCCTGTACTAATAATAAGTGCCTGTTTCAGACTAAACTTCAATTTTTAGGCTGCAGATCTGGGACTCTTAAACCTATGCTGCAAAATTTTTTGTTCTCTGAGATCCAAAAGGTGAATTATCTATAGCCCAGAATAGCTCATATTAATCTGCCAGGGTACTTGGAAAAGTGACACACAGTCATTATTTCTAAAAAGGCTGTAATTAAGACCAGTTATTCCAAGAGACCATCTGGGAACACGAAAAATATCTTAATGGACTTACTGAGCAAAATCAATTTCTTTCATGATTAAAGGGTACCCTTCTCAGCATTTATCACATTCATCACTGGAAAATTCGAAATATGCCTCCTGGTGAGGGCAGATTCCTAAAGCACTCAAGGAACTAAAAATGACAAAAACCTGGATAGTATTACTATACTGGAAAACTGCCTGTTAAAAAACTGATTTAAATAAATAAATAAATTGCCAAATATTTCTACTTGGTTGCTCTTAAAATGGTATTTTTTAAAGGTGGATGCCAAGAGCCCAAGTGTAAGATGAATTACACTATGCAATTTACTGTGTAAACACTATTGCTAGCAGAGCAATTACTTGTCAATTGATATTAATGTACCTGAGAGAAGGATCTGAACCTTAGGAGTCCAGCATAAGGTAAAAGTGTCCATTTATACAATGGATAGGAGCAATTACTATATTCTTCAGTACTCTGTCTACTGTAATTTTAGAGAACAATGTTCCCTAATGATGATTATTAACTTGAAACTCCTTTGAAATAGTCTCCCACTTTCTCTGCGAAATAAAGCAAAGTTACTGACTTTTCCTTTGACTTGATAGCTACTAAGTACCTTCCAGCTAGTTTTATCTTGTCATATAAAAATTAGCACTGCAAGTCTGAGAGTTATCTGTTCCTTTTCTCATCTTCACATCTTAGATGTCAGACAAGTAGATGAGGAAAACAGGGTAGTACTACGAAATTTCTTGTCTTAAAAGCAGTTGGGTTCTAGCTGACTTTTTTAAACATTGGAAATCTATGCAAACTTCAAAATACAAAGAAACTCAGTTCTGCAAATTAATGTCTAACTTGTGAGACAGTCTGCCTGCAAAGACCCAGGCTGAGGACAGGTCTGGGGCTATTCACTGAGTTAGCATTCAGTTCAGTCTAGCACTAGGGCATGTGCTTCAATTCCGCTGACATCAGATGGTACTACACTGGGTTTAAAGCACTCTTCAGAGGTAGAAAAGCTTCCTCTGAAATGAACCACAATTATCACATTAGGCATTTATTATCCACTTTGACTTAACTGTGAAGTTGTTGAAATTGGTGAGTCCACAGTAGCCATCTGTTTTTAAGATTTGTAACCTTGCTGTTTCCTTAGTGATGTAAAATGACAATGAACAGCCAGAAAACACCTGAGTGTCTGGCATAGCCAGTTTTGTCCTCATTGTTGTTTCATTATCACCAAGGACAGATTTTAAAAACAACTTAGCTAGGTTTAGAAATCAGTCTTCAGTAGACACTGGATTATATTTTTATATCATATAATATAATTTATAAATATATGGGAAAAGAAGACATCCATTTCACAGTGTTCTTCATTATTTTACATTTTTCTTTTACCTTTTTTATTCTAGAAACCAATAGTATAGAACAGATAATTCTTGCTCAATAAGGAAAATAACAAAAAACAATGGTAAGGATGTTTTCTTTTGTGTGAAAAATTAGTAATGATCATTAGTTTCGTCAAGGTGCACCAAGCACACTAGAGCATGATAAATGCAGATATATGCAACCTAGTTCACCATTCTGTGACTCTTAGCCATCACATAAATTGTCTAGAGAAATAGATTTTGCAGACATCCAATATATTTCATACTAAGGCAGTGGATCAACAAACACATGATGAAACATTTTAAGTCTAGCATCTCAAAACTTCCCAAATTTTATAAGCCAAATTAATCCACTCCATAAATACTATTAAATGATTCTACTACATCACTAGAAAAATAATCTTCCCTAATCATTTTTTGCAAAAGATCATTTTATTCACTCAGTGCAAATCAAGAAAAACAAACTAGTATGGTAATTATTCATATTCTCTGAGACATAACCATGAACTTCTTTTGCAGATTTAATTAACCTTCAGTGTCACTTTGGAAAGATAGTAGAATATAATGACTCTCTGAAATCATCTTCTCAGTAAGTCTACTGGGAATTAGCAAAGCCTGCTAGTCTGAAAATATTATAGTTGTCATCAGCACGGCCTGATCTTAAGGTTGCTGGACAATTTGCCTAAAACCCTTTTTTTTCATTTCAGAAAATAAAAATTTTAAAAAAAGTAGAAATTTGACTGAAGACATTTTCTTGTCTACATACAAGTTATGCCTTTCAGCATACAGACTGATACACTGAATATTGTCAGTTGACCCCTATGCCTATTGACAATGGAAACTGATAGTGACACAAGGTACTAAAACACACATTAATGATGCCCATCAAAAACGTGAAAACTTCAAGATTTTTCATTTTTTGATGAGCCTCAAAATAGACATAAATTAATAAAACATTTGAATTACTTTTTTTTTCTTGGTACTCCAAATTTAACCCTTATAAATCTGGGCATTGCACGTAACAGAATCAGAATTACCAGATTATCTCTGGTAACATGTTCTGGGCCAGTGGGAGTTGAGTTTTGCCAGCTGGCTTTACTGGTAGGATTAATTCCTGCTCTGAGAAACTTGGTGCATTTTGCAAGTATTTAGAAATGACTGGCTAAAAAGCCTACTTCAACTGGTAGTCTACATAGACTAGACAATGGTCTGTGATGTTGCAGGATACTACTTGCCCATGGACTCTATGGTTTGTTTTCTCTCAATGTGGAAACTGTCATGAAAAGCCACATGCAGTGAAATATGCCTTGCAGAAACAGTTTCTCCAAAATTTTTGTGCCCACAATTCTGAACAGTCTTTTACAGTGGCCTTACATTGCTGAATAGACTTTGAAATGTAAGATGGATATAATTTTCCTGTGATGGAAAGAGAGATATTATAATTTACCTTAGCAGTTTTCAATTATTTTGATTTTTGTGCATTGCTTTGTCCTAAGCACATTATCTTGAAAAGTGTCCAGATTTGGCTCTTTCAGTACTTAATTAACTATTCTTAACTTTTCAGATTGTCTGATATTTTTCATCAGGGGCTGCAAAAATCTGCAGTCAGTATTGTTATGTTACTTTTTATTAGTTTTATTCACCAAATTTTAGCACGGAAACAGACACCATGTATCACTTCCAGTAACTAAATGACAATCAAATGAATGATCAACTTAGTGCTGGAACACAATACCACCAGATCCAATTGAGTTTTTAAATTCCTGAGAACAGTGTAAGGCAATTCTTCCCCTGAGGGTCTAAGAAAATAAAATGTGTGTGAGGAAATGCTGTAATAAACTGGTAATATATTTCCATAGGGGATACATAGGAATTTTCCATACATCCCCCTAGCATGGCAGTAAACCAGACTTAACAGCAGAATGTAAGCCATTTCCATAGTGAAAAAAAAGAATTAGCTGCAAAGGACAGAGGCCCAAGCTCCAGGCTTGATTTTCTGTTGAGAGATGCTGCCAGTTGTGCCCAGGGAGCTGCCCAGGTTGAATGACTGATGCTGGCACACCAACAGGAAGGAAGTTCGGATCTGTACCAGTCGGTTGGCTCATTGATGGGCATTCACTCATCGCACTGTCAGAGAATACAATGCAAGCTGTGTCTACATTATCTATCGGGTCAGTAAGTCACTAAACTTACACAGAAATTTCTGGTGGTCACCAAAAAAGTGAATTCTTTGCTTTGCTTTGCTTATCCTCCTCTCCTCTCCTCTCCTCTCCTCTCCTCTCCTCT